>JAAAKG020144244.1:0-11168 GCA_010014905.2 Druon quercuslanigerum
ATTTTGAAAGAAAAAGAAAAATATTAAAGTTACGGTTTGTTGAGATAAAATTATTTGGAGTTAAGTCATCCTCACGTGTAAAAGATTAGCACTAACGAAATAAGTCTATATAAATAACTTTATTTATGATTTGATGTATTTTTCCAAGCACTCTTATGGATTTCTATTTAATAACATCAATTACATTTTTACTTAGCTCTTTTTCATGGATCTTAATTTTATTTATAACTTTTTTTTAAACTTATGCTCCATCAGGCACACTAAAGAGGACGTTTCTTAAAGATAACATATTTTTCCGAGTATCTGTTTTTTTGCGCCTAATTATTTTTTTATTCTATATCTCAATATTTTCGTTAATAATATATAACTCTCTTTATTAACTTTGTATTGCGGTATTTTTAGCAAAAATATTTTTTATAAGAAGTTATTATTTTTAGCAGGCCTGATAAGGGACCATATGAGGTCCTGATTATATATTTTTATATTTATTCAGTTGTTATTTATCTGAAACTCTGAATACCGAAAACTTTTTACTAAACAGAATTCAGAACAAATTCAATAAACCAAAATTTGAAAACTAAATAAAATTTAAAAAACAGCGAAGTAAATAAAATTCAGAGGAATTTAGAGAAATTAAAGGGATATGAGAAGGATTTGATGAAATTCATAAAAAATTAAGGTTAGTTTCAACAAATTTAAGCGAATTAAAAGAAATTAAAAATATGAAGAAATTTATATAATTCATTAAATTTGGAACAAACTCACAAAAATTCAAGGGAATTCAGAAGAATTTGATGAAATGCCTAAAAATGTAAGGTGAGCTAAGTTCGGAAAAATCGAAGTATATTTAAAAGAATTCAAGTAGATTGAAAAGAATTACAAAGAATGCAATTTTTTAAAAGAATTTAGTGAATTTAGAAGAATTCTAGTGAATTGAAATGAGAGCGGATTTTTTAAAAATAATGTTTATTTTATCCAGGGAAAATAAATATCAAAGTAGTTTTTAAAAAAGTACTTTAAATTAAAATATATTCAATAAAGATAGAATTATATGATATAAAAGGTTTATCATCACAATTTCCTATGTTATTAGACCTAAAAATGTTACATCTTAAATTGGTAAATGTATATTTAAATTCAAAAATAAAGTTCAATCGGGGGAAAAATTTATATATGAATTAAGGAAAGAAATAACTGGTGGAACCATAATGTGCGAAAGAAAATATTCGGAAATCAAATTAATTTTTGTAATAATTACAGATTTTCATTATTAGTAAAATATTCAATTGTTCATTGTACACATAAAAAGAGTCTAGTTTATTTACGTATAATTTATTTTATTTACCTTTAAGATAATAACAATAAAAAACAATCTGTTGATTTTTTCGAAAGCCATCGTGCTCACAGATACATACATACATACATAAATACATACATGCATACATACATACATACATACATACACATAAATACACACAAATAAATACATACAGACAGCCAGACACATCGTAAATACCTTTTTTCGGGTTCAGGGGGTCTCAAAACGTAGACATTTGATAAAAACCGGGGGGGGGGGGGAAAAATTTTACACAATTCTAATACCTTCTCTAGATGAGAATGTAATAAAATATTCCATTTTGCAATCAAAACTGTGCAACATACGAATCAAGATGTGAAGACACAAATTGTGCAGACAAAAAAGCTCTCCAATTTCTTATGAATCACTTTTTGATAGGACGTGTGGTTTTTGTTTTATTCGTAAAAAACCACATTAACAAAAAAAAAAATTTCAGAGCTATAGCAATTTGAAAATCTAAAAAAAGAAACGAAAATTAGCATTATCAGCGAAACAACGCAAGATACCAAAAAAAGTCAATATGAGAAATATGGGTTTCTTTGCACACCGAACAAGATTGTCATAACGACTTTTTGAATTTTTTGGAAAAATCGAAAATTTATATTTTTATTAAACAAAAAATAATTAAAAATTAAAAATTTCATTTTTCGGACAAACATTTTTCAGGGTAGCTGCGAATAAAGATTAGTGGAAAATAAAGAATAAATGATAAAGTCATGTTCATGGACAAAATTTGTACTTTATTGTGCAATATCTGAATAAGCAGTCTCGGGTCGAGGTAAAGGATTTAATATAATGAATTTTTAAATTATTCTGCAAAGTTAATATAAAATTTAATGTAATATGTAATGTAATAGAATTTTGTTTTTATATATACATTAATTACATGTTACATTCACATTGACAATGTGACGTGAAAGCGCAAATCATTTACATAATTATTTGCAAATTAATTGTATGTATATGTTCCAAAACCGACTTAGATACTATTTTTCCCCCTTTTTCAAATATTTGTAAAAAATCATTCTGATTATATAATATATTAGCAAGGTACAGAAATATACGCTGAAGTAAAGGAATTTCCTTCTTCATTTGAAGTCAAATACAAATTCAGCCATTTGTATATGAAGAACATATAAAACGGAACGCAAAGCGCGCTTAAACTTTTGGGTTTCTATTATACGATGAACAGAAACGAGCGTGCAGTGCGAGGTTTACATGATTTTTAAACTAAATATCGAGCGCGAGGCGCGAGTATCTTGATGAGAATGTGTTCCTTAAGGTTCCTTAAGAACCTTAAGTAAATTAGTTCTTCTCTTTACGTAAAACTGACGTGATTGAACCAAAAGCATGTCATAACGATGAAGCTTACTAAGAGAGTAGCTATTAGCCCGCGAAGCGCGTAATGGCGGGCACACGGAATCCAAAAATCTAGAGGAACCGCGTGCAAGGCGTGAGGCCAATATGTCCGAGTGCGCCTAGGGCATATTGCCCTAGGTGCGCGGAAACATGCGAGCGAAGCGAGCCGCGTGCAGAGCGCGCTATGAGAATGTAATAATTTAAAATTAATACTCATGTATGGTTAATGCAATTAGATAACAAAATTTCATAGTATTATTAAGTTCTGTGGTAATGTGGTCTGTGGTTCTGTGGTACTGAATGTTGCGAGAAAGAAAGCCAGACAACCAAATCGTAATGCCTGCTATCGCCGAAACTCACAATTCACAATGCATAAGTCACTGGTCGTCTTTAGTCGTCTCTGGTCGTCACTATGGTATTCGCTAGAGTAGTCTCAGTAATCTTTCTAGAACTCATGCGAATTCTCAATAAATAGCCCCACGGAAAAGGGGCTCCACTCAATTGTCAATTATTATTGTCTAATCTTCCAATAGCCTTATGATATCTTACGTAAGATAATCGACCACTCGATAAAAATAATAAAAAAATTTGTTTGATCAAGATATGTCATTGGGCTGGTCAGTGTACCGAATTCATCTTTATTTGACGCCGTGTCATTCGGTTTCGCACATCAACGTCCATAATGAAGTTCTCGAGCAATTATACCACCTGAACAAATACGAGATTCTCTAATTAAAATATTTGTTTCGGGTTCAAAATTGGCAAAATTCAAAGCCTTTATTCTAATGTATTTCTTTTGAGTCAGATCGCTCATTTTGATTAAGTATGATGACTTTAAATTATGCTAGGATAGACGCTTGCGAAGTAAATTTGTTTTCAAGCTTCATTAAAGGGGTTTGTGTGTTAAATATATTACGACGATTATAGTGGATGTCTGTAAATGTGATTAGTAACATGTAAAATCAACTCTTAATCAACTCTTAATCAACACAATAAATCATTTCAATTCAAAGTGGAAGATAGTGTGCTAAATATAGAGAAATCAACATTTTATATCTACTTTTTTCAGTTTTCAGACTAAAATATGTATTTATGTTAGACCGAAACGTCCAAGATGTTAAATTGGTACAGGAAAACATGTCAGACCTCTGTCGGCCCCTTGCTGAAGCTTATAGCCAAAGACGTTTCATGTCGTTTCCTGTCGGTTCGTGTCGTATGTGAACTTATGGAAAATTGATGATTGCAAATATTTTGTTTATAAGAATTAATGTTGTAAATTGTTGAAAGAATTCTGTTTATTCTTTTTAAAAAATCGTCGAGATAAGAAAGCTGGTCATTGTATATCTTTAATATGCATTGAAATTCACCTTTAACATCTGGATGGCTATCCTATAGTTAGGGTGATCAGATGTCCTGATTTATCAGGACATGGCCTGATTTTGTATCACTATTCTGATTTTTTGATTTTTTGTGCCCTTCCCGGATTTTGCATGTCTATTTTTCATTGCGCGCACATAAATTTTGTGCATATTTTTTTAGGGAGCAGTCTCATTTTCACTATTCAATTTTAAAAAATTGACATGTGTGCAATTTTACTGAAATTTAAAAAAGGGCAAAGATTGAATTTTCTGAAAAATTCAAGTTCTGAAAGTATTTAAAAAATTAACATATTGTACAGTTTGTACTCAATTACTCAAAAAAAAAATGTTGACATCGAAAAAGTAGTTTGTATCATTTATAAACTTAGAGAATTTACATATAATTTTATTATTTTATTCAAAATTCAACACTTTTGTTAAAAACGAAAATGTCAATCTCTTTTGTTGAAAATTCTTTTTTTGGTGTTCAAAATTCGGGACTTAAAAATCCCGAAAAATAAAATTGCTCAATTTGTATAATCCCCGATTAATATAATATTATAAAATATCTGAACTTATTGTTTTAAAATATTGTTATTTTGGATTGAAAAAATAATTTTAGTATCTTTAAACATTAAATTTTTTTTTAATAATTCATAATCCTATTTTTAATCAATAATAATTATTAATTAAAAATTGTAATTGTTTCAATTCGGGAATTTCCTAGTTCGGATATTTTATAATTCGGTAATTTCGTGTCAGGAATTTTATTATCGGGGCATTTTCAAATTCGGTAAGATTATAAAGTGTCGGGAATTTTATTATTCAGGAAATTTTCAATTCGGGAATTTAATAATTCAAGAATTTTCCAATTTGGAAAATTTATTACAGGAAATTTTATTATTTGGGAAGTTATAGTCGTCCCCAAAATTCATTTTTTGGTCGAATGTTAACCTTTTTTTGTTAAAAATTCAACTGTTTTGCAGAAAATGAGTTTTTTAACATCAAACTTCAATATTTTGATAGAAATATTTTGGTAGAAATTACATTATTTTTGGCTAAAAATGCATTTCTAAGTTTCATTTGAAAATTCTTGTATTTTGTGGAAAATCAATTTCTTTAGATAAAAATTTACGTACTTTTTTGAAAATTACTTTTTTTTAAATTTATTTTTTGAACGGGAAATGTAAATATTCTATTTTTTATTCCAAATTTATATTTTTCAGTTAAAAATTCTTGGTAAATGTTGAAAATTAGTCTTTTTTTTGTGGAAAATAATTCTTTACGATTGAAAAATCATCTTATTGGTCAAAAATTCCACTTTTTGGTAAAAATGTAATTTTTATTATTCAGGCTTCATTACAATTGAAATATTCTTTCTTTGTTTAAATTTAATTTTCTTTGATTTTAAATTAAAATATTTTTTCGTTAAAGTATCAATTACTACATTTTGTTAAAAATGCAATTTTTTTTAAATAAAACTATTTTGTTAAAAATTCGTTTTTAATGGGTTAAAAATTTATGTTGCTTACTTGAAAATTCATGCCTTTTATTCACATGTTTTTTTTTGTAGAAAATTATTTTTAACTAGTGAAAATTTATCTTTTTGCTCAAAAATTAAACTATTAAGTTTAAAATTTATTTTTTGATTGAAGGTTCATCCTTATAGTTTAAAATAAATTTCTATCATTAAAAATTGATCTATTTTGTTTAAAAATTCGCCTTTTGCTATTAAAAATTAATTTTTTAAACTGTTAAGATAAATATTCCGTTTTGGGTTAAAAATATATAGAATAAAAAAATTATAAAAATATATAATACATAATAAAATATATATTGTCTTGATTGAAAATTAATTGTTTCTTTTAATTTTAACAGTTAATTTAAAAAATCCTTTTTTATGTTTAAAAATAATTTCTTTAACTGTGAATATAACTATTCGATTTTGAGTTAAAAATGTAACCTTTATAGTTAAAATTTAATTTTTTTTATTGAAAAGCTCTCTATTTTTCAGAAAATTTGCATTTATTTTAGAAAAATAATTTCATTTGTGGAAAATTGATCTTTTTTATAAAAACTTAATTTCTGTCGTTAAAAATTTAACTTAAAAGAAAAAAAAATTTTTATCCATATTTATATTTATTTATTATGATTTAAATAGTTTGCTTTACCATAATACAGTTTTTGATACGATATAAATTTAATAAAAATAAAATAATTGATAAATTTCTTGCTTTACGAAAAAATTGTTCTGGCTTTTATAAAATAACAAGAATTTTTTTGAAGTACTAAGCATTTTTTTAATCCCTTAATTTTCCCTGTTTCTGATGAAAGTAAAAACATTGATGAGAACGTTCTTAAAATAGAAGGAATTAAATATTAAAGTTCTTTAATTTCTAGTGAAATGTTCACAAATATTTCTATTTGCATATTTGTATTTACATATTTGTATTTATATATTTGTATTTATATATTTATTTTATAAAATTATTTGATATTTAAAATGAATATTTGATATTATTTATCTCTAATTTATCTTAAATTTTATTCGCATATTTATTTAAACAAAGAGAAAACGCTTCGCGAGATTTATGGGCGGCCCCTTAAGTACATAATAAAAGAATGTTAAAATATTCTTTTTCCAGGTTATAAATTATTTATGAAAAGTTAAAATTAAGCATGTGAACAATTATTCTAATTGCTGTATTAAGGCGAAAGACTAATATCAATTTTTTTAAATAAACTTTTTACCAAAAAATCTTTTTGCCCTTAAAATTTGTATTATTTTCTTTAAAGATGGTAAAAATATTTTCGTAATTTCCCGATCCAAACACAGATTGGTTTTAATTATTATTTAGGATTTACGAAATTTAAGTTCTGAATATTTAAAAATATTACGAAAAAGAATCTAAAATATTTTAAGACAATTTTTTTGCAATTTACAGTATTTAAAAAAATCAGTGAAATAAATTATTTTAAAAGATACTTAAAAGTCTGTCCTAAAATTTTGTAAAAGGATGCAAAAAATTTTGAAGCAAAATTTTAGAAAATGTACGATTAAATTTAAGAGATATTTAGAACTTTTGAAAAAATTCAGACAATATTTAAAGCTTAAAAAAAAGCTTAGAAGATTTTTAAGAAATTTATAAGGTTTCGAGGGAATACAAAAATTTAGAATTAATAAAATTAGAAATAATGTTTTTAAATTAATTTCTAAAGCAAATTCAATAAGATTTGCAAACAGTTCAAAATATTGTTTAAAAAGTCGAAAAATGTCCTATATCGCTACTTTCTCGCCTCGCACGTATGGCGCTATATTCTCGCTTTGCCTCGCTTTGCCAGCCTCTGCCTCCGGGGCTAATCCCTTATCCTTATCTACTATTTACAATATGTACAATTTTCTTAAATCTGCTTCCTCTCCTATACACAATCTTTCCTTCTCCATTCCTCTTCCTCCTTCCTTCTTTTCTGCACCATCTTACCCAACACCCCCTTCACCCATGCCCCTGCTCTTTTGTCCCCCCTTTCATGCAACAGTACTTCCATGCTTATCCCACTCCTTCCCACCTCATCACACTCTTCCAACCAGTGTTTTCTAACTTTTGCATCCCCCATCCTGCACAGTTCACACATCCTCTTCTCTCCAGAAAGCCAGAACCTGTTATAAGTCTTTATGCATCTGAATCTCATTCTCGCTATAAGTTCCTGACTTCTTTGCTCTCCTTTCTCACACAAATATTGCACTCTGTCCCTTAGCATAATCTACACATAGTTCCTATTAAACCTTGACTCTTTTATTCTCTACTCTCCTGCTTCCTTCTCTCTCACCATGCTGCTTCTTTTAACCAACTCATATACTCTTCTTCCTTCCTCATACATCCTCCTCACTTCGTTCATCTGCAATCCATTAGTTCTAAAATACCTTTCCCTTTCCACCTCCATCCTTCCACCCCTACTTCTGTTCTCCTTCTCCCACCAACATTCCCTAACCAGCTTACTTCCACTTTCTTCTGAAAATTTCTCCTCATATTTACACGCTCGGCTCCCCGTTATAATCCCTAAACTCGTTCTTCCTGTCTCCCTCCTGACAATATAGTTCGGTGTATTCCTTGCTAACCTCAGTGTCCACTTTACAAATCTCTCCTGTGTCCTATTCACCTCGTCACATACCCTCCACTCCCACACCTCCACTCCGTTAAACAATAACCCCAGTGTCCACTTTACATACCTCTCCTGTGTCCTATTTACCTCCTCACTTACCTTCCACTCCCACACCTCCACTCCGTCAAATAAGACACTCATCACTAGCGAATCAAACAATTTCATTCGCCTTAAGGAATCATCTGCAAACAGCTTCTTTCCCCGCCCCCACACTTACCTCATCACCACCTTTGCCCTCCCCCCCCCCCCCCTCTCTACACAAACTCTTTCACCTCCTGTACCGCTTTTCCCTTCCACTTCCACTCTCCTCCCTTATTGTAAGTATTAAGCATATTTAAAAATCGAAAAAGTAACCAAAACCAAATATAATAAATTTTAGGTAAATTAAATTCTGAACCGTCCAGGACGAAGCGTGTTAGGTTTCGTATTATTTAAAAATCTCTTAACGCTTGTAAGAATGAAAAATATTTAAAACTGACAAAAAATAAGTAAAAAGTAAATATAATGAATTTGAGGTAAATTAAATTCTAAGCCGTCTGGTAAAAAGAATGAAGAAAATAAAATGAAAATGTATTAAATCAATAGTCATGAAAATGCTAGAAAATAAGGGAAGGAAAAGCATAAAAAACTGTGAGAAGCGTATAACACGGAGGTGATTTTACTTGGTTTCTTCATCCCTTCGTGGCAGCGTTAACAGCAGTATCACTTTGGGCGTTAGCTGGATAAGCCTCTAACCCCATCCACCTGTTGCCCCCCTTCTTACTTCTTCCCATGTTCACTCTTCATTCTCGTCTCTTTTACGTCTGCTATCTTTCGAGTTCGAATTGCCCTCTTTCGACCCAGAAGAACCTGAACCCTCATTCTCCATCCTTGTCTTCGACAATTCGCCTACAGCTTCCCTGGCCCCACTTTGGTTTCTCACTCCAACCCTCCTTCCCTTTTCTCTTTTTCTCCTCCTCTCCTTTTTTTACCTCTTCCTTCTTCCTCTTTGACTTGAATGTTTGATCCCCCCACTGCCCACTGCCCTCCTTCTTCGTCTTGCACGTTTTCTCTCTCTTCTTCTCTCTTCGGAGATCCACTTCTCTTCCCCGGGGCGATTCTCTTACTCCTTTTACTCATAAGTGATCCTTCTCTCGGATTCTCTCTTTCTCTGTTTTACTACACGGGACCAACGGCTGCCGGGTCTTCGGCCGCCCGACGTGTTTTTTGCGTGTGCATACCACAGAGCAGCTCCCGAAACAGTAGCTCGTATCCCGGTACAGTCTTTGCAAGAGAAAAAACCGAGTTCAGAAAATAGTTAGTCAACGTTCAATACAGGATAGGAATTTGATAAAGAGAGATTATTGGATGATTAAGGAGCGTTCACATATTGCGTAACATTAAGTTACGCTCTAACATTAAGTTGCGTTACGATCTCATATATGGGGTTGGGATGGGGAGGGGGGAGGGTGTATTTTTGACTTAGGTATGTACCATTTTTTATTTCTTAAAAAAAGCTATTTTACTGAATATCTCGAAAATATCAAGCACCTTGTTGAATGCACCATACATTTTATGTATCGAAATTTCCAAATAAATCATTTTACTTCGTCATAAAAAACTGTTCTAAATGTTTATAAACATTATTGAGAGAAGAGAACATTTAAATTGTAAATTATTGTTTAACATTGTGAAATAATTATGTTATTATTATTCTTCTAACACACTATAATTTGTAAACTTTTTTAAACTTTCGAAGAAATAACAAAAATTTTAATTATGGAAAAAGCTTATTTGGAAGAATTCGAAAATAAATGTTTAGGTAAATTCAATCTTGCAGGGCGCCAAGAGAAGGAAAAACATATTTATAAGATTATTGGAAAAATTACAAGTAATTTTTTTCTTAATGAAGTCTGAACGAAAAATAAAAAAGATCACAAAGCATTATAAATTAATACCTAAAGTTGGGAAAAACAGTGACAGTGAAAAACAGAATGTAAAGCAAAATTTTGTCATAATACATAATTTTACAACAAATTTGAGTAAGGTGGAGAGATACTTAAAAGTTTTGAAATCGTTCCAAAATAATTAAAACTTATAAGATATTTTAGAATTTTTTTAAGGTTTTAAGAAAAAAAATAAATTTAGGTTCAGGAAACATTAAAATATTTGTTTTTTTAATATGAGCTTTAAGGGAAAACTGAAAAAGATTTGAAAATATTTTAAAACGTGTCCTTAAATTGCGAAAAAATTAAAAGTTCTTAAAGCAAAATATTTCAATCTGGTAATATTAAAAAATAAAATCGAGTAAATTTAAGAAATATTTAGAAGATTTGAATAAACTGAAAAAGAATTTTATACTGTAAAATATTTTTAAAAATGCAGATTTTTTTTATAGATTTAAAACCAAAACTTTATAAACTTTAACAGAATTTTAAAAGGTTTTAAAGTGAATTGCATAATTTTCTTCAAATTTGATGGAATAAAATTTCAAGGGTTTTTTAAGCCGTTTTAAAGAATTTTACAAAAATTCAAGGATTTTATTAAATCTCTAATGATTTCAAGGAATCTTCAAGATTTCTATGGATTCTAACTCTTTTTTTGAGAGAAATTTAATTATTAATAATTATTTAAAACATACTGAAGGGCTTTTAAATTATTCAGCCTTTTTCAAAAGTTTTTTTTTAAACCTTTTTTCAACGATTTTAAGGTTTTTAGGGAATTCTAAAGGATTTCAAATATTTTTCGGGATTTAAAGTTTTTTCAGAGAACTTGAATGAATAATTTTAATTTAGATTACATTCAAGAGGTTTCAAAGGATTTATACTTTATTTAATCCACCTTTTTGGTTGATAATTACGTTTTTTTTTAAATTAACCTTTTTTGGTTGAAAATTTAACTATTTGTCAAATAATTTTCTTTCGTGGTTAAAAATTCATTTGTTTTGTGGGTAA
>JAAAKG020144245.1:0-11167 GCA_010014905.2 Druon quercuslanigerum
CAGAATTTCAAGAAACATGCAAATATGTTGAACGTCAGAGAAGTATTTTTGGCAAATTTTTCGGAACTTTAAAATTTCGTACATTTCTTTGGGAGCTAAAGTTGTGCCAGATGTGAATTACAGTTAGCCTAGGCATTGTGACCTTAGGCTTAGAAGAGTAACCTTAGAGCTTGCCGGGGTGAGGTAAAGGGTTTGCAGTGAGTACAACAGAGCGGGGGTGCCCAAGGCTCTCCTAATATTGGGCCGCTAGGATCGGTAGTTACTTGCCTCAAATTTACTCCATATAGACACTTCGTTTCACCCTATTTTGACCTATTTATTTCGGACATTTTTTTTAGTTGCATACATACATTTATAGATAAAGAATCAATATACACAGAGTATAGCCGAGGAATTATTCTTTAAAAGTAGGGTAACTTTGCCCAAGAATTTTTTTTATATAATAAATGTTTATTAAAATTTTTGTAACATCCCATGTAGTTCATTATTTTACGAATCCAAACATACCACATAAGTCATGTTTTTCAATATACTTTCGGAGAAACCGGAGTTATACCATAACATTATAAAAGCCCATGTCCCTGCCCTCTTAAGACAGGCGTAACGATACGCAGGCGACGGTGACCCGAACGAGCTAGGACTGGTGACCGCCATGCTGCTGTTCGGGGTTTCGGGTCCCCTCGGGAAATTCCGTTCCGTTTCGCGTGCATCTGGGCAACCCTTTTAGGCTGGGTCGTAGCGAGTCCCGCGATATGGTAACGCTTCTGTTACAACGCATCCAGGAGTTTTGCGAACACCTCATAACATCTGAGGAGGAATATCCATCAATCATTGCCGAAGAGTTTAACAAGCAATTCGGGGTACGAAGAACTTTTCCACTGCAGGACCAGCTGGTATCAAGAACGTTTGGCGGAAAAGCCCATTCCGCAGTGGCTGGTGTTAGGACGCACTATACTCATACTGAAAAGGCATGTTATTTAACCTAAAGAAGTAGATGCCAATAACTTGTTTGAACACACTGTATAAGATCTTCATAGATATCCTAAACAACAGGATTGTTCGAAGAATTGAGCCTGTGTGGAGAGAGATGTACGAACAACGTGTCTCGAAAAAATTTGTAGCAAGATGGCGAGAGGTGTGTCTGCAAAGATTGACTACCGGAAAGCTTTCGATTTAACCTTTTACAGACTTATCATCTGCCTGTTGAAAAGCTTGAAGGTGCATCCACATATCATGAAATGCATAGGAAGATTGATGCCCCTTTGGAAAAATAGATTTACTATCTTATCTGGAAAATTTCGAGTGATAACGAAGAACGTCACACATCTGCTGCTATCTTTCACACTAAGAAATTCTTCTGGATACCTCTGTGGTCCCGGAAGCTGGAATTACAACATTGTCATATTGATATGGGCACTATGCCATACTATGCGATACTCGTAAGCTGTTAGTAGTCTCAAATTCTAGTATGTGCAGGAATTTAGTCCTCATTAAGCCCATACTAGGCCCGCCATATTGGAGGGAAGGGTGAGGAGTCGCCCTCGCAGGAAGGCGCCAAATTCAAACCATAAGAATTAAATTAGTCGAATACTCCTTTACAACTTTAATACAATTAGCATCAGCAAAACAAAAAATAAAGAAAACCTACAAACTATACAAAGATTTTACTGTACTGAAAGATACGGCCCAGCTCGATCACAGACTGCTCCGTGGGGTCAAAAATGAGGTCGTTAATATCAAGCTGGCCCGGAGGTACCCCCGGCCTAACATGCTCAAAGAAGTCGTGCAAAGCAGGCCTTCCCCTCACCAAGGTAGGGGACTGATTCAAAAGATGGGAAAGGTCCTTAAACGGGGCTGCACATTCACATTCCACCAAAAGGCTCCAACCCATCCTCGCAAAGTGTTGACCCGTGCAGATGTGACCAGTCCTATCTGGTAACTAGATTAATAAATCGCCTGGGCAAATTAAGGCCACAAAACAAAGGCCTCGGCATTTTCACATTAACTCACGAATATTAGCTCCGCCTCGAACCGTCTGTCGTACCATAAGGGATCGAGCCCAAAAGGTGAAGTCATTCTGGCAAGCCTCCCGAAGGTCATGAACGGGTATTCCCCTTAGAAAAATGACAAGGAACATAGAGGCCTGCGTTGCGCCGCCACCCCACAGTATCGGACAGTGGTCCCCTCTCTCTCCACTGCTGCAGCTCTATTACCCACTGCACGCGCCAGAATAGGGCCCTTGGTGTCTGAGAGTCGATGTAAGAGGCTCTCCAGAGCGTGACGCGAGTCCTTAAATATAACCACGTTTCTCAAGCCCGATTCAATTACAAATTTAACCGTGTAAAAGAGAGCATATAGTTACGACGACAGGACAGACATGTGACTCCTCGGACTCCAAACTTGCATTCACTGGAGGGGATGTAGTACCCGCATCCCACCACCCTCAGGACTGGGTCAACCGAACCATCCGTGTAAACACATGTCGCCCCAGGAAACTTGTGGTCAGCAAACTCGAAAAAGGCTGCTGCGGAAAGTGATATTCCTTAAAGGCTCTTCCCGATTCCAGGTCCACGGAGATTACCGCCAGCAAATCACTTCAACAGTCATCAAAATAACTCGGACGCTCAGAGCAATCTATAGCCCCGTAAAGGCTCCCATCGTCTCATAGCCCGCTAGTAACCTAACCCTTTCCGGGTTCACTCTAGAACCTCTTAATCGGGCTCCGGCGTCCAAGTCTTCCAACTTCCTCGCTAGCGGGTTCTCATTCCAGCAGAAGTTGCGTAAGATGAACCTATTTACTAGTGGCGACCGGCGGAACGACAAAGGAGTCTCGGAAGCAACTCTCAGAGAAGCATGATAGTTCGTGTAAAGCATTCTCAGCGCTGTTGCGCTGGATCTAGAGAAAAGGGGCGCCCCCTACTCCTAGCACGCACTGATCAGACCTTTATGAGCAGTGAGCAAGAGGGAGCGTGCGACACCCCAAGAGATTCTTGCAATCACCCTGAGGATATTGAGGGCTCTTGAGGCCTTGGTGGCAACTGTCCTAATGAGAGCGGTCCAATTTAGTTTTCGGTTCTACATTATTCCCAAATAGTTGAGGGTAAACTGGCACTGAATAGCCGTTTTATTGACTATAATGGAAATACCCTGAGCCCTACCCCTACCTTTGGGACTGAGATGGAGAGCCCTAAACTCTACAGCCACGGGGTCAATCCCTCACATGTCAATTCCAGGAGTTCGGAAGCCTCCTGCACAGATCCCCCGGTGACGTAAAGAAGTAAGACATCTGGGTACATAGCAACACAGACTCCAGCTAGAAGATATTGTCTGAGACTTCATAGAGCCAGATTAAACAGAAGCGGGGAAAGGACACCCCCTTGTGAAACGCCAACTCCACAGACCCACTGGTAAGTTCTATCAGAGGAGAAGAAGAAATTCTGCCTGCTAACCAAAATGGAGATATGCTAAGTAATCTTGTTGGAACCCTTAAGTCCCTCAGCTCATCAAGCAAAGCCCCGGTAAAACGGCGTTGAGCGCACCCTTAAGGTCCAATGCAAGAGCCATCAAGCATTTACCTCAACCGAAACCCTTCATGATGTCCGAAACAACTGAGGCAACACAATCCATAAAGGATTTGCCCCTTCTGAAACCAATCTGGAATTCTGGGATCCAGTCATTCTTCTCTGTCTAAAATTTCAGCCTCCACTGAATTAGTCTCTCGAACGACTTGAACAAAGTTGATGTTAGAGATATTGAAGCCCTTCCCATCTGGTTTAGGAATGAAATGGATGCGGGTGCCCCTCCAGGCTTCCAGAAAGGAGGAGTAATGGTACATGTCATTAAGCAAGCAATGTAAAAACCTCAACAATGAATCCGAGAAGCCCCGTATGACCTCATACGACAGACAATCCATGTCGGGAGATGACTCAGCCTTGCGCAATGACAAGGCCACACGAAACTCTTCCCAGTAAAAAGGCTGGTTCATGCAGTCCCGCTCTTCAGGGTCCAAGGAAGGACGCCTCGTCTGTCGAGGGATGTCCGGGGGGACCAGCTCCTCCTATAGGTCCTCAATGACAGATGAATCCGGGTCTGTGACTACGCCAGTGTGTGGTTCCCTAGCTCGAGAAGCCAAGACCTTCACGATGCGCCAAATTCTTGACAGGTCCGTTGCCGGATCCAAGGATCCGCAAGAAGCTTAGGAGGACTGTTGCTTAATTCCTCTGAGCTGAGCTTTAACCTCACTATCGACCCTCTTATAGGCCTTCATTTCCTCATCTGTCTGGTTAGCCAAAAACACACAGACAGAGTTTATGAATTTATCATGTATATTCTCGGGACTGGCCGCTTCCCCTAGCTCAGTTCTAAAGCCCGGAATAAGATCCTTTATCTTCTCGTTAAACAAACACCAGTCCAACCGCTTGATGTTAAATCTGTTAGAAGAGGAGCGGCAGAGGGATGGAGAGGCTTCTAGCCTTCCAAAGACTGGAACACACGAACCAACCACTCTATAATCGCAGGTGACGTAGCCCTTAATTTCGAAGTTTTGACCTCGAGACAACCATGATTCAGAAATGCATAGGACATCAAAATCATTTAGAAAGAGCAATGACTCAATCTCCTCTCTTTTCCCAATCACGCTATGAGCATTCCAATTTGCAAATTTCACTAGCTTCTGCTTAGATTCCATACCAGAGCCTTATAGAAAATCAACTATAGGGGCGGGAAGCCCAGATATAGTAAGCTTAGAACTATATACAGAACGGAACAAAATAACTAAAGTCGGATCTCCACAAACCGCAGGAAGTAAATAAAATAAAATACGTAAATAAGAGCGTTAGCGCTTTTAAATACAATTAATTTGTAATTTGATGCTACTTTAAGGTACATTGAATGTTTTAAAGGTAAAACGGCTAAAATGGTAGAGTTTAAATTTTATTATTTACATTTAGAAGTAGTATTGGAACCACTACATTTGTCTTAAAACCTGTAAATTTAACTTATAAACCTTAGAAATTAATTATTCAAAAAGACACCGTTAATATAAATTTTTTAATTCAATAGAAAGGCTTGAAAACGCTATCACTACTGAAAGGAAAAATTCTTTACATCAGTATTAACAGTTTTTAAACATTCAATTTTTGTTTATTGTATGACTGTTAGATATAATAGTATACTCAATAATTTAAGACCAATTAACAACCTTTACACTTTGACATTAAAAAATTATTATTATGGATCTTATAGTTGAAATTGCATTGGCGCTTTTAATAAAAATTAATTTTTAATTTGATGCTACTTTAAATTACACTGAATGTTTCAAAGGCAAAGCTAATAAAATTGTAGAGTTTAAATTTAATTACGTATAGAAGTAGAACTGAAACCACTAAATTTATCTAAAAAAATGTAAATTTACCTTATAATTATTATTATTCTTATTATTCGGAAAGACACCTTTAATGTATGAAGTAAATATTTATTTTAATAGAAAGCTTTGAAAACGCTATCATTACTGAAGAGAAAAATTCTTGCATTAGTATTAACAGATAATTACATTTAATTTTTATTTGTTATATACCTGTTAGGTATAAGAATTTACACAATTATTTAAGACCAATTAACAATCTTTAAACTTTTGAAATTGAAGAATTTTTAATATGGATCTTAGAATTGAACTTGCATTGGCGCTTTTAAATAAAATTAATTTTCAATTTGATGCTACTTTAAAGTACATTGACCGCTTCAAAGGCAAAGCTGCTGAAATTGTAGAGTTTAGGTTTTATTACATTAGAATTGGAGCCACAGAATTTGTGTAGAAAAATAAGAAATTAGTGTTCCAACTAGTGGGGAAAGTTCTTTGGATTAAGATTAACAAATTTTAAATTTAATTTAATTTATTGTGTATCTGTTAGATATAATAGTTTAGTTAATTGGTTAAGTACATATAACAATTTTTAAACTTTTACGATTGAAAACTTGTTACGGAACTTCGAATTGTTTATGTTTTTAGTATCAGGTAATAGAAAGTCAGGGACGCGTGTAAAACCACTAAAAACTTTAAAATTGATCATTTAACATTCTAAAGAATTACTAATGCATTAGCGCTTTAAAATAAAATTAGTTTTTACTTGGTGATTGTTAAGATAGTAAGTGAGCGCCACTGCATATGCATATAAGTGTGAGTATGGATGTGCGTGTGTAATGAATAGTATCGAAATCGTCAGTACGCTGACTAAAGGCATAGAGAGAACGTCTCTCTCGGTTTGAAACAGACGAGGAAACTACCGATAACGTACATTTCAAATCTAGTGTTTTTTGGGATTAATTAAAATAAATCCTCAGTTTGTTTATTAGCAAAAATAAATATTGAGCCTATAAATTTATCTTACAAAAGCTACCAAATACTCATTCGGGATTTGAGGTGTGTTTTTAGTGGATTCTGAAACGTTAAATAAAAAAAGATGCAGTTTCTCAACGATTGTGTTTCTCAGACTGTTACACTGATTTATCCAGATTCAAATTGTGTTTTTTATATAATCTTACATAATGTACGTCTAGAACAGTGCAACTTCGATAAATACTTGATTTTTTCAAGTTTGTTTTCTTTTTCATTGTGGAAAAGACGGTGGCTGATGCGATTTCAAATTTTTAGCATGTGCAAGTGTGTCTTACACAGACGAGGTCACACCTAAATATCAAATATATATTCTGAAAGTCAACACAGCGTCCTCACGCAGACGAGGACACTTGCTTAATAGGACGTCTCTGATATAAATCAATGACTCATGTGCTGTTCCGCACTTTCTCCATGCCCACTGTAATTTCCTCTTTCTCATGGAAAATCGAAAGACCAGAATATATTTTTGCTCTCTTAATGAAGAACGCGTGCCTGTTCTCCATCTGATAGAATTATACTTCTGTTACATTTAAACTTCGAAGTGATCCTCAGTCTAAAAAAAAGAAGGAAATACAACTTGTTTTGTAACCTGCCAAACGATGCTGCTACTAGCTGTCAATTTTTCAATGGAAATTTTACTAAAGTGTTAAAACTAACTACGTTCTTAAAATTATGCTTTCATGTTTAAAGCTTATTTTTTTATCTCTATCAAAGCAAATCCTTTTTACTCTAATTTTTATCAAAATTTGCTCAATATCAGCGATTTAAACTGTTATTATTATAACAATAACAACAATATAATAATCCTATCCAAGTTTATTTTGAATTAAATGAACGTAGTCATCTCTCGATTTCGAAACAATGTTTGAAAATATTTTTTTGCTTGAAAATATTATTTTGATTATATTTTTATTGACTACAGTCAGTTATGGAATTGCCTGCGCTCCCTATCTTGCTAATCGAGTCTTCAAACAATTGGCGAATGACGAAGGATCGGCCTTTCCTCAGGCCAAAGTTATTCTAGAAAAAAACGTCTACGTTGATGACATACTCTTTGGAGCAGATGAGATTGAGAAGGCCAAGAAATTGAGAGTAAAAGTCTCTCAATTAATGGAGCGAGGTGGTTTTCATTTTCGACAATGGGCAGCAAATTATGAAACATTGTCTGATTGTCCACAAGGAAAACATGAAAGAGCTTTTAATTTTTTTCTGGGGAGGACATTCAAATAAAGGTACTGCGTTTACACTGGGATCCGTCCTCATATAACTTTAAAATTTGTGTAGTTTTCCCTTTTGAACAAACAACCAAGAGAAAAATTCTCTCGGTTATAGTAAAACTTTACGATCCGCTAGAATGGCTTTCTCCTGTCGTGATCATGGCTAAACAAATGATGCAAAAACTCTGGTTATGTAAGCTGGATTAGGATGATCCCCTTCCAGATGATTTATTGATTCAGCGGAATGCTTATTATACAGGACTTCCAAAACTAAAGGAAATCCGAATACCCAGATGGTCAGGACAAACTCGATCGAGTCTAGGGTGCGAACTGCACGGTTGCTCTGTTCTGTGAGAGCCTATTCCGCAGTAGTATATCTTCGTATTATTCAGGAATTCGGCGGAGTGCAGGTAACATTGTTATTTATCAAAACTAAAGTTGCGCCAATTCTTCCCGTAAGTATTCCTCGATTAGAATTGTGCGGAGCTCCATTACTAGCAAAACAGTTAGTTTTGTTATAAATACTATGGGTTTTGAAAAAACTCCCTTATACTGTCACACCGATTGTACGGTAGTTCTTGCTTGGCTTAGCAAGCATCCTTCTTTCTGGACAATCTTCATTCCGAATCGAGTCGCACATGTTCACAAACATGATCCACAACCTAAGTGGGGACTTGTATCTACGGGGAAAAACACTGCTGACTGCGCTTGTAGGAGATCTTATCTGAAAAAGTGCTCAATCATGCATTGTGGTGGCAAGATCCACCCGGGCTAACGCGTAACTGTGTGAGTTGGCCTGATTCATGTCCTCTGCCAAAGGCGATTGACCTTGAACGAAATACGATACCTAAAGCACAGCTTACTCATCTTGTTAACAAGGAATATTCAAATATGTCGGACTTTCCTGGTGAATTTTCATCATGGCCTAAATTAATCAAGGTTACGACCTATTGTTTGCGTTTTATTTAAGTTCTGCTCAGGAAATTAGGAAAATTTCCTGGAGCTGGAAGGTATTTACATTCCCCTACTCTTTCTTCTTCTGAGATTAAACAGGCTTCTCTATTCTGTTTACTGAACGTCCAAAATAAAGCCTTTATAATCGAAATTTGTGCGTTAAAAAAGGGAGAGTCGATTCCTTCAAACTCATCTTTGAAAGCTTTAAATCCGTTTTTGGATGGTTCAGCCGTTCTGCGTTTGGGAGGTCGGCTACAGAAAGCTCCTATAGGCTATGATGAAAAACATCCGGTTAATCTGTGTAATTATCATATTTCGGATGTAATTGCTCTAATCTAATTGTTCGACGTGCTCATTTAAGAGTCATGCACGGAGGGATTCAACTGACCTTTTGCACACTTTGCCAAGGATTCTGGATAATCGGAGGCCGGAATCTGGTGAAGAATTTAATTCGTAACTTTGTAATTTGTGTTCGCCAACGAGCGGCTGTCGTTGAGCAATTTATGGGTAGTTTGCCCGATTTTATAACTACAAGTTCTAAAGCATTCGCTCATATTGGAGTGGACTACGCTGATCCGTTCCAGATACGATTTTCGCCAGGTCGAGGTCATAAAAGTTATAAGGGCTATGTAGCTCCTTTCGTCTGCTGTGTAACCAGAGCAATTTACTTAGAATTGGTCTAAGACTATTCCTCACAGGGGTTTTTAGCTTCTTATCAGCGTTTTGTCGCACGCCGAGGCATGCCTGCGGATATATACAGCGATAATGGCACCACTTTTCAAGGTGCTGATCGGGAATTGAGAGATAATCTTTCTCAATTACGCCAGGATTCTAATCTACAAAATCTTCTGCTACTAACTTTGGAGGTCTGTGGGAGGCGAGAGTCAAGAGTCTCAAACGCCAGTTACGTAGATGCGTGGGAGCTCACACTTCGAAGAATTTACGACAACGCTATCGCGGATTGAGGCTTGTTTCAACTCTCGACCTATCGGTCCCTCTGTAGAATTTGTTCAGGAAAATAGACTAAAATGGCAAATAGTGCAACGTATAGCTGAAATATTCTGGCCTAATGTTAAAATTGCAGTTAAGTCAAATTATTAACTGTCTGTCTGGAGGTGATGGTCTCGATTTCCAAAATTTGCCTATTACCTGGTGAGTTGACTGATAGTCTTGTTTCTTAAGTGACCAAATTGAATGTGAGTCCATTCTTTTAAAAACTAATTTTAAGAGAGCACTAAATTAAGCTTAAGAATTTTCTTACATTTCTATGCGTCGCTTGTTTTAATGTGTTCTTATTCAAACTTTTTTTTAACGCATGTTTCTTCTTTTGTTCTTGACTAAGTTACACTCTCGTTCAGGTCTTAATTACATTCAGAATGTTATTTTTTTAAAGAAAGTAAATATTTGTTATGCTGACGGACAATGTTTATAACTTCTGGGCCGTTTTAGACGGCGGGCGGCACATATTAATTAATCTAATATGTTGCTACTTATTTAAATTGTTTTTGTGTGTGTAATTTCCAACGACTTAATGAATAAAATTTAAAATACTTTCGTGCTGTTCCGACACCACGAGGCGGGTGGTATGTTAAGATAGTGAGTGAGCGCCGCTCTATTTGCATGTAAGTGTGAGTATGGGTATGCGTGTGCAATAAATAGTATCGAAATCGTCAGTAAGCTGACTAAAGGCAAAGTGAGAACGTTCAAATTTAGTGTTATTTGAGTTAATTAAAATAAATCTTTATTTTGTTTATCAGCAAAAATAAATATTGACTCTTTTAATTTATCTTACAAAAACTACCAAACACTTCGTTTCTTGTTCGCCGAAATTCGCAGTTATATTTGCATCTTAACAGTCCTAACAAATTTAACTAAAATATAAAGACTTGTAAAGATTTCGTCATTATTACCGCTAAATTTTTAAAATTTATATTAAACACCCTTGCAATTTAATTGTTCGGAAGGAGAATTTTATAATAAGAAATAGTTTTTTATTTTAATAGAAAGGTTTGAAAAACGCTATCGAGACTAAAGGAAACATTCCTTGCATTGGTATTAGCATACTGAAACACTTAATATTAATTTATTGTATATCTGATTAAAGTAATAGTTTAATCAATTATTTAGGTTCATTCAACAGCTTTAAACTTTGGACATTGAGAAATTTCTTATTACGGATCTTTAATTGTTTATGTTTTTAATATCAAGTAGTAGAGAGTCAAGCATGCATGTATTTATTGCTACTTTAATTTAGTTTCAAAATTGAATTTAGAGTTATTGAAAAAAAAAAACATTTTAAGGAATTTAATTTGTGAGTGTAAAATTACATATGCACTAAATATTTATTCGACTATACTAAAGTAACGAAAACTAACCATTCATTGATTAATTCGTAATTCTCAATTTAACACCTGGAACAGACAAAACAACGACCTAGCAGCAGTATAAATCCGCTTAAAGTAAAAAACAACAACAATTAGATAATCAGTCTAGCAAAACGTGAAAACCGGTTGTGTGTGATGGGAGGGGGGGGGGGGGGGGGGGGGGGCCAAAATTTTCAATTTTAATCAAAAGAATTAAATCTTTAACCAAAAATAAAATG
>JAAAKG020144246.1:0-11167 GCA_010014905.2 Druon quercuslanigerum
ATCATCCATGTAAAATACATGAGTGACCTTGTGCTTTCGATTTGAAGGTTTGCCGCAAAAGTACCCCTGGGAATGGCAAAGTGCTAGAGATAGTGGCAATGATGTGAGGCAAAAGAGGAGTCGGCTCATAGAGTCGCCTTGAAAAACACCTCTTTGGAAAGTGACCTTGTTAGTTGTCACACAATTTTTTCCAGATAATATAGTAAATCTGGTTTTCCAAAGTGGCATCAATCTCTCTAAGCACCTCACAATTTGCGGATGAACCTTTAAGCTTTCCAAAAGACAGATGATAAGTTTATGGGAGGTCAAATCAAAAGCTTTCCGGTATTCAATCCAGGCCATCGATAGGTCACGCTGGTAGGATGCTGCATCTTTGCAGACACATCTATCGATAAGCAGGTTCTGCCGACATCCTGCTACGCCTTTAATTGAGCCGCGTTGTTCATACATTTTTTGCCACATAGGTCCGATTGCCCGAACAATCCTATCATTTAGGATAACTGTAAATATCTTATTTGCCATTTTCGGCAGGAGTAATGTGCGCCCTTCTACGAACTACTCCGGAATTGGTTCTTTGAACTTAAAATATGAGGTGAAAATACGGGCCAGGTGCTGATGTTATGAAGCAAATTTCTTCCACCAAATGGTCTTGATACCATCTGGTCCTGGAAAGGAATAGTTTTTCATCCCTTTCAATACTTTCTTCACCTCCTCGATAGTGATGGTTGAGCATTCTTTCTCAGGTGTTTTCATGAGGCCATCACACGGCTCCTTGAAGCTATTGAGGTTCTCTGAGTCTTCTTTCAGTCTATGTTGAACTTCGTATACTTCTCTCCAAAATACTTCGACCTCCTCTGGTTTGAGCGGGTGGTCGACAGCAACTAGAGGATCTTGGAAAAGTCGAGATCGGTCAGAAAGAAACTGTTGGTTTTCTCTGACCCACCTCTCTCTTCGCTCTAGACTTCTCCGAGCGTCAGATAGTATCCGTATTCTCTCAACAATATGCTGCCTGACGGTCAGCAGCTTTGACTTGTTAAGTGTGTGATAACGGATCCGTAGTTCGCGCACGACCTTTCGAACCTTGGCGGTAAAATGCCTGCTAGATGTTATATAGTCGATCACACACTGAATTCAGGACGCGTACTGTCTAGCCCAGCCTATTTTTATGGCAAGTTGATGCCTTCGTCTTTTGGTCTTATGATCAACTGTTGGTTTTGTTCAACGGTTCGCATCAGCCAAAGCTCTCGCTGCATTATACACACAACAATTGATAGTCCAGAGGTCAAGTTCTTCGGAAAATTGTCCACGAAGCGCTTCATCAGTTTCCGCCAGATTTTTTGGCTTAAGAGGATCCTGAGTGTTAATGTTTCTCCGGGTCATAAAGCACCGCTCATCCTCTATCGGATGCCTGCCCATGGTTGGTCTTGTCACCGCTCTTTCTCTGCTGCAGGCTTGTTCTGGCTCTGGTAAGGTAGGTGCACCCCTATCTTTGCCCCTTTTTTAGAGTACTACGGCATGGTTTCGCATACGTGGACGCGAAAAGTGCGATAGCTCTGGGTGTTTCTTGCACCACAGAGCATGCAGTCGTGCCATGTAATTATCTCGGTCAGGGGTTACACTCACTTCGTAGCATTCTAGCAGGTCGTGATTTTGTCGCTCAGTCCACCTAAAAGCCCCAAGATTTCGCGGGGTCACCGCATTGACTCCATCTTCATTGGCTCCCCCAACTCTAGAGTTTTCGGCATTGTTGGCCGACCCATTGTCGGGAGCCCTACGCGCTCTATTGTTTTGAACCGCGCTTGTCTTTATTTTGGAGCAATGACGAATGTTTTTGCTTCGTTAATAAGATTTTTTAATATAAATCCCTATATCATATGTTACAGATGAAAGTGGTCAACTGATAAGTCGACCTCAAATATCAAGAGAGCGTCCGCATACAAGACATTTTTATCAAACAGCAAATCAGGCTCAGACGCAGAGGGACATTGAGCTTCTGCAAAATCAAATCCACCTTATTGGCTTCCATGATTCACCAAGTTCTAGCAGTCAACGTTAGTATATTATTAGTTTTTTGAATTACCTAAAAATTGCTGGGATTCGGAAAAAATTCCGACTTTTTTCCTTACCGCCCTTAAATTATTCACGCTGAACGACGTTGATCCCTGGAGACCTTCGAACGAGTTTCGAATTTTAACTTGAAAAGTAAATATTTTCATAAGAAATTTAATTCCGCATATATTCTCAACAACAATCTTTTAGATTTCCCCATTTTCAAAGTTTACCCGAAACCCCTATTTGACAGAAAAGAACTTTCTGGAATTTTCTTAAATACTAAAAGTCCTGCGCGCCTATTAATTTTTTTACGAAATTAAAATAAACCAAATGCTTATCTTTTCTATGTTATTTATATTTGATGAATGCTAAGAAATCTTTGTATAAAACAGTTACCAGTCACCATAGGATGAGTTTATTACCTGTAACTCTAATTAATCTCTTATAATAGTATTGAAACTAATTAAACTAAATTAATTATATTCAATTAAATTTCATTAACAAAAAACAAACCACGTAGAAAAATATTTCTTTACAAATTTTAAAGACCAATAAAAGATTTATTTAAGGTAAAAATTTATGAAAAAAATCAATCTTTTGTTTATTCAATATAAAATATATCAAGGGTAAACTAATATTTATTAGATTTAAAACTAAATTAAAATTAATTATTAATTATTACCAATTAAATGTACTTTAATATGACGCTTAAAAAAATATATTTAAAAAGTTATTATTTGGGGTGAAGGTGTTAGAAGAAATATGGGTTACAGTGCTGGTTGGTAGAGACAATGTGTTATCTGTGGATGGATGGAAGTGTAAACTGCTATAACTATTTGTTAAAAAATGTATGTATTTTGTTAAAAATTTTGTCATTTTGATAGAAAATTATTTTTTTTTATTTTTTAAAAATTAATTTATTATAGCATAAATGTAAATATTAATTTATGGATAAAGATTAATATTTTGACTGAGCGCGCACCGCAAATTACATGCATGCATAATTTATAATAAATAATTTTTTTCGGAACCTGTATCCTTTTGCACAAAAAATGATTAGACTTATTTTTTATCTTATTTTTCACGAGACAAACAAACGCTACGCTTCTACCAAGAAGTGATTAAAAACAAGTTTGTAGATTCTTTTTGGAATCCTAATATTTGTTATTCCATTTTTTTATCTTACATTTGTTCGCCACTAAAAGTAATCTTTGATTTTTCATTATTTCTGAGTAATACCAAAAGACATACTTCAAAATGTTTAAATCTTTAAAAAATGTTTCAAACAGTTTTGAAAATGCTCTAACTTTTTGAATTTTTATCTAAAATGACTGGTTAAGGAACTTGTCCTTTCTTTAAGGACCTAAAAAAAGTATGCTAATACTCGATTTGATCCCTTTATTTTTTTTAAGTTATCGTGTTTACGGACGGACCGATGGTCTGACGGACAAACAGAAAGACGTCATCGCCAAAACTTCATTTTCAAATTCAGGGTGCCTCACATCGTGGAGATCCGTTGAAGAACGGTGGTTTCAAATTTCGGACAATTCCAATAGTTTCTCAATCATAAAATGATGAGAATGTAAACGTTGTTGCAAAAACTTGTTAACCTGAAAATGATCTAAAAATTCTTAATTTATAACTTTCAAAAAAAACCGAATCATTTTCGTTCAATCGTAAGGGAAAAAAAAAGAAAGGACAACAATTTTTCAAATAAAAAAGATTTCCAAATTGGTTATAAGACAAAATAATATATAATCAATAAATTACGGTTCTCGGTACATTGAATTTGAAAAGGCCTGCACACAAATGTGGGTGAAGTACAAAAACGGTTAATAAGTTTTTTAGCACGAAGCGGGAGAACTCACATTTTGCGCGCGCACGGCGAGCTCAAACAAGCGAGCCGCGCACGCAGCGCGTAGTAAGAATCTGCCCGTTTATTAAGAAGATTTTAAAGAGCTGTTTGCCCCTCGATGAGCTCCTGTTTCACATTAAAATTTAAAAATTTATATAATCATCTTCATTCATACAATTAGGTGTACCGGACCGCCGTTATTCTGGCCAACATTCTGCTGAAGAATCTAGTGCGCAGTCTCATGAGGAATCTCCTTCTCATTATGTCGGGCCTCCTGTACCTAAAATTCACAAGTTTCGTGAAGGAACAACGATAGTAGCAAAATACACTTTACCAATGCACTATTTTGAGGAATTGAGAGGAGTTACGTATTACCACAAATATTATATGAGAGACGGAAACAAATATTATGATCTAACAGGAGCCTATGTTGATGCAGTAGTAAATGAGGATTTTCAGATAGTAGGATTCTTCGTGCAAAAATATTCCAAAGATTTTTATGGAATATATAAAAATATTCTAGGAAAGGGCTACTGCCGAGTTGCACTACGCGAGCGAGACTGTACAGACGCTGAAGTGGATCATGAAAAAATAAAGAGTTTATATCCAGACGATCTTAAATATGAAAAGCCTAGAGAATTATACAGAGACAGTATCCGTTCGTAAAGAATCTGATAAGTCTCTCGACAAAATAACTCATTAAAAATAATATTCGAGTCCTTGCTTTATGTACGTGTATGCACAAACTTGATTCTCGTAAGTGATTTCATTATATTCAAAATCATCTAATTTGTATTTCATGTAATAATTGTAAATGGGCGATAATAAATTTTTTCAACATTTACATGGAATATTCCGTAGTGTTTGATTAGTTTTAATTCTTCTGAATCATTAAAAAATATTTATAGTTTTCCTAATGTTTCAAAATGACCAACTTCTTTTGGACAAACATTATCTGATTAAGATAAAAAAAACATAAAAAATTGTATTTGCAGCTGTTTCGTAGACTACAACAATTTTCACATCATGTCGTGAGAAACTTTCAACTATCTTCAAATTTTTCAGAGCAAAAGAAAATGGCAATAAGTGTTCGAAAAGAAATATTTCCTCTCAAAAAAGTCAGTCTTTAAATAGATTCTAGGTAACAGATTCGCTGCAACCAAAATTATCCTCTCCGGATAAACTTGACACGAAAAAAACATAATCTTAAATTTTTCAACTTCGCTCTGTAATATTTTGCATTTAAAAGTATAATTTCTATTCGAATAGTTGCGAGAATTGTGACGCTAGTACTATCTACCGTCATTCGACTTCATTAATCTGTTGAATAAAATCTCCCAGCACGATACGCAATATTTTTTTCTGTTTCCGTAAAGGACGGGTTGAAATATTGAAGAATGATAAAATTCAACCTATTGATGCAGCGGGCACCTACTGGAACTTCATCGAGCTTTTCTATGGTTAATGCCTAAACCGTATAATTTTTATGTGTAGTTTAGCTCCCCTCTTAGCGTAAGATTCGTATGTGTTTATTCCGGTAAGCACATTATTACTCTCAAATTTTGCAAAAACGTCACCAGCGTATTTTAATAATACAATATGTTATTATGTTATCATAGCCTCATACTTATGCGCAGCTATTATTATTTTAATTAGTTTATCGGCAGGAGATGTGTACCTTTGGAGTTGATATATCCGGAAAGGACTTACGAGGGGATGAAGAGACTTCTCAGGTGAACTATTTCTTTCAGGAGAATAAGGACGTCCAGCATTGGGTAAAAGTTTGGACTGTATACTTGACTCTGCAATAAGAAATAACCTTGGACCTTTACCCAAAATTTGTATATTGTCCAAAATTGATATCAAAAAATGATTTTTTGAGTCTATACATATCTTAATAGGTCTATTTTTTTCTTATTTAATCTCTTTTATGCTCCGCGATTCTACTTTTTAGACCTTCGCCCGATTCACCGAAGAAATTTTAATGCATTTTTTGTATTTAATTAAACAAACTACATTTGATAGATTTGTGTTTAGTTCATCGGCTTTTTGGTATTGCCATTTTAGCCTTATTTTTTATATTCTTACTTCTGATAAGGGGGCATGCTCTACCAATAAACTTTTTACCTTCGTTTATGCGTCTATCTAACTCATCATCTAACTTCCCGTCCATAGTAAATAAGCTACCAATGCATACGAATTTAGCAACTTTTTAATACAGCACAGTCTATGTGGTATGTACTCGCCACCGTGTTCAAGCATTTCAGCGTTAATACTGTCTAGCCCGAAAGCTTTACCGTTTTTCAAGTTCTTGATTATATCCCTAACCTTCAGTGACACAGACTTTCTGAATCGAGTTTTCTAACGCATTGTGTTCCACATCGCATTTGTGGTTTTCTTCATCTCCGGATTTTCCCCTACAATGGTCTCTGAAAGCGTCTCTAACCCCGCCTGTCTCATATTGCATTTTCCCTTTGCCATTTCTCACGTTGCCAATTTCTGTACTTTTAATTCTCATCATTGCTTTATAAAGTAGTTTCTTGCATCCTTCAAAGTCGTTTTGTATTTTCTTCTCTGCTTTTGCTTTAATTTTATCTTTAATTTCGTTAATTCATCGCTTGAGTATCCTCCTTTCGCGTCTGTAATCATTTATACGTCTATTTCTTTGTTCAAAGTTTTCTTCTACGCTTCGTTCTTTGTTTTTTGGGCAACCTCAATTTCATCATACCACCATGCATCAGCAGACATTCTTCCTGCGACAGCGGTACGACACACTGCGATCGCACATCTAAACTGATATCCCGTAACAAAGTCCACGCGCCTTCTCTATCTTTATTTCGTGCAAGCGCTTCCCAAGTTGCCTTACCTATGCTGTCGATTATCTTATTTTGGAAATCTATTTGCACATCCGGTTTCTGTAGGTTCTCAATTTTGCTTCTTGTTTGTTTTCTTTTCTTGGTTCTCTTTTTTTCCATTCCCAACGAACGTTAATTTTTTAGATCAGAAGGTAGTGCTCAGTAGTGCATTCAGAACCCCTCATAACCCTTGTATCTTTGACTAGCTCGCTTAGTCTTTCATTCGCAACAACAAAGTAAATTACACTGTGGCTATTTTCTTTAGACCATGTGTACATGCGGATCATTTTATGTCGAAACCAAGTATCTGTAATAAACAGATACTTTTCTAAGCATAAGCCAACTAATTTATCTCCGTTATAGTTTGTTCTTGGATCCCCAAAATTACCTAGTACTCTTTCTGTATCCTGATTTTGAATGCAAACTAATTCATTCATATCTCCTAGCAGAAGTATTTCTTCACCAGAATCGAAAATATTAATCGCGTGATTTGAAGTTTCCCAGAAGGCGTCTTTTACTTCTCTGGGATCATTATCAACTGGCGCATAACATGCTATGATAAATAAGCTTCTGATTCCTACGTTCAGTCTAGCCCACAGCAATGTGAGGGATACGAAACCATGATGTCCGAGATGCTGCTTTAATCTTTCATTCAAAATCAGACATACTTCTTTCCCACGAAGTGTTTCACTTTCTACTCCGGACCATATCACAAATCCGCCCTGCAACAACCCGTTTTCTATGTCCCTACTTTCGCATCCCCTTTTCTCTGTTTTAGGCTATCATCAAATATCTAGTTTCCTTACGTGCATAGTTTCTCGTAATTCTTTTTACTTGAGATCATTCACCTCCTTAGCATTCCAATAACCCAGTTTTCATTTTCGCCAGAAACTTGACCTTTACATCCTTTCCGGGGCTATTTTATTGTTTGTATTATTCGTTGTTTAGATTATACGCCCAACTACTACCTTTATGCAATAGGTTTATTTTGCGAGTCAGTATCATGTCCAAGTTAAGCAGCAATTCTTCATATGGTGGAAAACCTAGTTATATCATCCGTCCCACCAAACTTCAGTTAATAGGAAAGGGTAGGTGGTGGTTAAGGGTGGGTGACGGGCTTGGAACCGAAAGACTCATCTTGGGTTGATGTTTTCATACTGAGAAGGTCACCAGTCTTCAGCAGCGTTGCACTAAATGGGAGTTCATGTGATCCCATCTTATAGTAGCCAGCCGTCCTCTAGGCTTGAATTTCCTGGATTTTTATCCTGCATTTTTAAACTTTACGTTTAAACTTCTCGATTGATCAAAAACTTTTTGCCCCTAAGCTTCCTTTCTATTCTCTCTCTCTTTACCTGGCCTGCCCTGGCACTGATACTTATCTGCACCGATTTCCCTACCCTGCTTCACAAGCCAAACAAACTAACCTTTCAGGCAACGCAAAACTGACTCAAACACTCAAAACATCGCAAATTTTTTCACTTCTATTTTTTAAACACGCAATTTTTCACTCAAAAACCCTTCCTTCATACTCTGCCCATTAACTCACTTCATATGTCACTGCACTCTAACAAATTCAGCTGCACACAATTACCGCTACCAAACACTTTTATGCCGGAAACAGAAGTCTGAAAACATTAACTTCTGACTGCTTAAACAAAGTTAGGAAAAATGATTTATTTTTGAATCTTAAAATCTGACGAAAAATGAGGCAAAAGTTCGTTAACATTTTCAATTGGAATCGGACGAACTAAAAAATAATAATTCTCTCTTACATCATACATTATTTGATCGGACTGAATCAATTGTTTAAGTAACATTCGACACTGTTTAACTATGTAGATTTTAAATCTATTGTCCAAATATTGCAGATTTTAAGGAACTTTAACTTTCCTATATGACCTGCCAATCTAAAATTTAAGATTTGAATTATTTTTTAAACATTTCGACGGTATGAAATTTTACTTAGAAAGCATATAAGAAATCGATCAACAATTTTTTTAATTCTACATAGTTTCATCCTAAATAAAAATAGATAAATTATAATTTAGAAATGTAATACTTGATAGCCCAATCAGAAAAAGGTTTTAATTTTCAATGAAAAGAGGTGAGTTCATTAGAAAATAAAACATCCATACTCTTCTTCAGAAAGTTTGTAAAGCTGCCTAATTGTTTACAAATATTTTGATATATTCCCTCGAAATTAGTGTGTAAAAATCTTCAAATATTTAAAGACCTTCAAAGCTTCCAAAACCTGCATTTTGTTTTAAATTTGTTGATATATGTTCAACTTTATCATTATTCGAAATTTTTTTTGAGAGCTTCAAAATATCTTTTAAAACGACTCAAATGTTTGTCAAAAATTGACGATAAATAAGAAGTTCAAAATAAATAAAACAAATTCTGAAAAATTTTAAAGATCTTTTTTTTTTTAATTTTTGATTTTTTTAAACATTTTAAAATGTTTTCAAATATTCGGAAAACATTAGCTCTTCAATTAGTTGTTTAAAATCGTTTGAATTTTTTCTGAGAATTTAAGGAAATTATTTTAATACCCTGATAACTAACACAAGCCTCAAAAAGCTTTTTTTTAATTTTGGATAATTTACAATAACAAAATATATATTTTGCAAAAAATATAAGTTTTTTAAAAATGTGTTGAAATCCTGCCACATCAAAAAAAAGATTGACACGTGTAAAATTTCTAAATTAAAATCTGATAACAAAATCTTAAGAACTACATTTATTAAATATTTGCTCTTTCTATTTATTCTTTAATCACATGACGAAAAGTAAATTTCCAGATACGTATAAAAGCTAATTTCGTAAAAAGTGAGAAATTGTTTCTAAAAAAGGAGCCCGATAAACCTAAAAGAGCATTCAATAATTTCGGGGATATATTTTCAAAAATTGTAAAAGAACTCCCTTTTTGCAAAAATGTTTCTGAACATATATTGACGTCACAAAAATGTTACTTTAATCTCCTATAATAATTTCTGAGCCTTAAATGTATAATATTATATGGCATAACTGGACTTTTAATTTTTTTAAATTGTTAAAAATGTTACGTAAGACAGATTGTAAGAAAACATATTTTTTAGAGAAAAAGGTTATCAATCATAATTATATAATAATAATTTCATGTCATTCATAGTCATTTGATAAGAAGGCAATATAAAAACTTACAGTAAATCTCCAATGACTAGAAAATAAAAATCTCAACTTAAAATTGCGAAATTTTTTTATGTGTACAGAGAATCTACGATAAATTTAAGATTATTGCGTTATTATAGCCTTGCAGAAATATACACGTCTGACAATCATTATTCAAGAAATGCTGGAATAAAATTTGAAAAAAATGCAAATCATATTTCTAATTGCGAAAACCAAAAATGTCTTGTACTAGGTATTTGAATTCTTTAACTTATAAGACTTTTCTACCAAAAAGATGAATTTTCAATGCGAAAAAGAAGAATTTTCCGTCCAGAAATACGAATTTTGGAGAAAGTAATTTAATAATTAGTAAAATAGTTAAATTTGTAACCATAAAGTTGAATCTGTAACTAAAATTATTAATCCTCAAGAAAAAAAACCATTGGTTTGAACAAAAAAGTTTGATTTTCAAATAAGTAGTTTGCCTTTTCAATAAAACATTTGAAATTGTGCGTTTTTTTATCTTAACTGTAAAATTTTCTAATTGCGAAATTTATATTTAACAATTGTACACATTTCAAGAATTTTATTGATTTAGTTAGTAAATTTTTAAACATCAAAGTTTTTATTTGAAATTATTTAGATAAGTAAGTTTTAATTTAATCAAAAAAGATTTTCATTTAAAAAAAGACAGTTGAGTTTATTAAAAAATACAGAATTCAACACAAGACTTTGAATTTAAAAGAAAAGAATTTTAATCCGAAAAATTGAAGAAATTGCATTCGAATCTTTAAGATTCTTATTTGGAAATCTCGTAAACATTTTTAAATGCTGGAAAATATTTTTATGTATTCTCTTAAAATTATGTTGTCAAAATAAGCAATTATTTTAAATCTTCCAGCAAATCCTCAAAAAAATTGTTTGTTATAATGAAAGATTTTTGGATTCTCAAAAAGTCTACAACTCTTAAAAAATCTATGTTTTGCTTAACATTTTTTAAAATACTTTCCGTATACAGGGTATTCAAAAAGTCTCTATACACCTAAATATCTCTCCAGGTAAATATTTTTTCAAAAAGGTCAAGGTCATTATTGAAGTAACTGTTAACGAGGAATCCAGTGGTGACCTTGAATTTGACCTTGAACTTGATATTCAAGGTTATTTGAAGGTCAATTTTGTTTTTTAAATGGGAATCCCTATTTTACAGATTGGTCCCAATCCATGAACTGAGTACATGTTTGGACGTAAAATTTCC
>JAAAKG020144247.1:0-11166 GCA_010014905.2 Druon quercuslanigerum
AAAATTCAAATAACTTAAAGCTTTAAAAAAATTTTTCTATTGAAACATTAAAATAATTCTCACATTGTATATTTTTTAAATTTGAACTTCTCTTTGTTTAAATTTAATTAATTATAAGTTTTTAAATAATTCTAAAAATATAAATTTTAGCAGAAGCGCTTTTTAATTAATTAATGACTTCAGAGCATAAAAATAATGTACTAATTATTTTTATTTAAATTTATGTGCAATGAACATATAATTTTAAAAATTGAATTCAGATACCAATCTCACAACCTCACAATCAGTAGATAAAATTATTGTAATGGAGATATTTTGAACAAAAAATAAATTTCTATTATAAACATAATAGCCAATATTCAATTACATAACGCGAATGCTAATATTAAATATCTATTACTTCACTGAAAACCAACTATATTAAACTTTTTTTAAACCAATCAGTCAATAAGTATTTAATCGGTTTATAATATAAAAAGCAGTAAAATATTATTTGCATTAAAGTATAAAATCATTTTGATCTTATATTTTGCTGAAAATGTAAAGTATTAATAATTATTTTAAATCATTCCATAAAAACTGAAAACATGTTGACATATAATTTTTACATTCTTATCAGGGAAGGTATTAGATTTGTGTAAAATTTGACCCCCTCCCTCCCCGGTTTTTGTCAAATGTCCACGTTTTGAGAACGGTGTGAGAACGATAAATTTCGAAAAAATCAACAGATTGGATTGGCCTTTGGTATACACTTTCAGTGTCTCAAATTAAAGGTCAAGTTCGTTAGCCAGCCATTTTGGATAAAAATTCAAAAAGTGAGCACATTTTGAAATAATACATTTCTCAGGGTAGCTGCGATTAAAGATTAGTGAAAAATAAAGGATAAATGATAAAATCATGTTAATGGACAAAATTTGTACTTTATTTTGCCCTATCTGAATAAGCAGTCTCGGGCCGAGGTGAAGAATTTAATATAATGAATTTTGTTTGTATAAATACATTAATTAAATGTTACATTCTCATCGACAATGTGACGTGAAAGCGCAAATAATTTCAATAATTATTTGCCAATTTATTATATGTATATGTTCAAAAAACGACTAAGATACTATTTTGCCTCTTTTTCAGATAGTTGGAAAAAATCTTTCTGATTGTATATTTTATTAGCAAGGTACAGAATAATACGCTGAAGTAAAGGAATTTTCTTCTTTATTTAAAATCAAATACAAATTCAGTGATTTGTGTATGAAGAATATATAACACGGAACGCAAAGCGCGCTCAACCTTTTGAGTTTCTATCATACGATTAACAGAAGCAAGCGTGGAGCGCGAGGTTTACATGATTTTTAAACTAAATATCGAGCGCGAAGCGCGAGTGTTTTGATGAGATGAGAATGTGTCCCTTACGTTTGATAGAACCTTGAGTAAATTAGTTCTTCTTTTTATGTAAAACTGACGCAATTGAACCAAAAGCATGTCATAACGATGAAGCTTACTAAGAGATTAGCTATTAGCCCGCGAAGCGTGTAATAGCGAGCACACGAAGTCCGAAAACCTAAAGGAACTGTCTGTAAAGCGTGAGGTAAATGTGTCCGAGCACAAACTTGCGAGCAAAGCGAGCTGCACGCGATGAGAATGTACCCGCGCGGTGGGCAGATTTTTTTAATAGCTAATAAAATTCTTTTTTAATACCTCGAATGTTTTCTGCTACGTTTAAATTTAGATGCGAATGCATCACTTTTTTTTTAAATCGGATGCAATGGAAACAATCTTTGAGATATAAAGGGCAAACATAACCGATCAGATAAGCTAATTATTTTCTAATCTATCATTTAACACAGTTAAATAACAAAATTATTCATAGAATTAAAAAAAGAAATTTAGGTGAAGAATGAGGAAAAACATAAATTTCTGTCCAATGTATACAAGGTATAGGATGTGGTGAAAGAATTTGTTCATAAACAATCAATTTCTAAATAATTATTGACCTCTCATTAATGACTTTCTCTATTAGCGATAAAATACTAATGGACAAATTCAGCAATAAGAAAATCCTCAAAGAATTTCAGTTTAAAGGAGACACATGTTGAAATTTGGAAAAGAAACACAAGAGCTTGCATGAGAAAATGCATGGTCATGGTCGCTTTTGTTAATATTGTCATCGTCGCTGTGGCTGATACATTAAAATGATTTCTACTTTATATTTTTATTTAAATTAGTATTTGTAATAACATTTTTAACTAATTTAAGAAAAGTTACAATATATTTGTGAAAATTAAACTCAGATACTCATTCCGCAACATCGCACAAACTTATTACAAATTACATAATTAAAATAAAGTTATTTCAGAAATAAATAAACTTTTATGACACAAATTTTTGCGACTTAGTTATACAAAATTAAAGATCAATCTGTATTTAATTTCATGTTGTAAACGAAATTATGAGCTGCTAATTAATTAATGAATTAATCAAATTAAAAGCATAAACCAATCATTTTTATTAATTTACAATAATCAACTCATTTAATATTGTAAAAATATTAATAAGCAATTAATTCGTTTATAACATTAAAATCATTGAAGAATTATTTTCAGTGAATCATTGAAATTAATTTTATACTACATTTTTCAGAAAATTATAGATATTTATAACGTTTTAGATTATTCCACGAAAAATAAAAATATATTCGCTAATAATTTTAAAATCAGAATTCATATGCTCATTTAATATAGAAAAACTTTACGAAAATATTATAATAATAATATAAGAAAGTACAATTCTATCTTTATGTAATTTAATATTGTGAAAAAATTGAAGAAAATAATTATTTAATGTATTGATAACTTAAAAAGCATTTAATTATAATTTTTATAAGGGCATAAATCAAGTTTATGCTACTTTTTATTTTTTATTTTCACTTTCATTTCCAAAAATATGATTTATTGGTAACCTTTTATACTAATTTAAAAAAAAAATTAAAACACATTAACATACTAATCTGAAAACTGAATGCAGACACTCATTTTACAACATCAGAATCATTTGAAACTTTTATTATAATCTTTTATTCTGAAAATTGTAATATTTTATAAATTCGAACTTGTCTTGGTTTAACTTTACTTAATTGTAAGCTTTTAACTAATTCTAGAAAGTAGCTTAATAAATGATGAATGATTAAAGAGAATAAAAATCATTTAACATTATTAATAATTAAAAAATAATAAATAATAATTAATTGAACAAAAATTATTCAGTCAATAGTTAGTTAATCAACTTTTAATATAAAAGGCAGTAATAAATTATTTCCATTGAAACATCAAAATAAATGTTTACCGTAGATTTTGTTGAAAATTTGAATTTATAATATTAATCTAAATAGTAATAAAAAGAAAATAATTATTTTAAATAATTTCATAAAAACTTAAAACATTTTGACATATAAATTTAAAGATGGTGTTCTCTACCCCAGCTATATTAAGTTTTTGTAGGAGGATAGGAACTACGCGATGGGGCAGTGTCGTGGCGTGGGTGTGGCACACTCGTACGTGCGTGAATGCGGGTTAGGTTTCGGTTTAGCCGCGCGTTTACGGGCTTAATGGGCCAGCCACTGATCCAGTCGACTCATGTTGGTTGGAAGGTTCTTTTGGCTGGTCGAAGGGGGTAGCTGCATCCTCTTCGCTTTGCCGCTCATAAAGAGGCTCCACGCTGTAGCAGCATCCATCGGACTGGTAGCGCTGGAGCCTTTGTGGCGATGAAAATTGCCGATGTCAATTTGAGAGGTTTTATTTCTCCTTCCGCTGGCCACCGCCCAAGGCGATGACCTCTACAAATTAGAACCGCAGATTTCGACAGTACGATTTATTATTCGGAGGAGTCGGTGTCGGTGTGGTTAGTGACGGCGAGGAAGTTTCGGGTGTGCCATACGCGGAGAGAAAGAGTACGTCGTCCGAGCCCGGGCTGGGCGTTCCCGGCACACCACCCGAGGTGGTGGGTGCTTCGCAGCCAGTGGGTGGTGAAGTCGACTGCCAGGCGGTGCTCTCCCTAGATGGTCCGGCGATCGGGGCCCACGAGGCGACGAACTCCAATGGTGTTGGCAGCGGAGTGCTTGGCGGCGCACGGAGGGCTTCTGGAAGCGGCGGCGAATTTGGGCAGTCCACGATGATCGGCCCGCCGCGTGGCGCAACACCCGGCCTAGTGAACTGCAACGGTGGAAACACGTACCGGTCCCCTTGAACAAAGGCCGGTACTCTCAGCACGAGAGGTGCCGCTCGGTTGCGGGGCGGTCCTCGACGGCGGGGGTCGCAGCTCCCTGGGCGGCGCCTCTTCTTTTCTAGTAGGCGGTACACCTCTACCCCTGGTGCGGCCGGGTCGTAACCTCCCACTGAACAGGAGGGTCCGGGTATGGCTGAATTCGGACGACCGTTCGTACTCTCCGGGTCCTCTGAGTAACGATTCGCCGTCGGTGCGGATCGTGTTCCCGAAGCCCGTTTCCTCTCGGCCTCCCTCCTTCTCAACTCCGCGGCGATGGTACGACAGTGCCACTCCGGAACGTCGCTCTTCCTCTCTCCCCGCCCTCTGCTTTCTCCTCGCTGCTTCCCTTTCCTCTCGACGATCCCCCCTTCTCGCGTCGAGGTAGCAACCCCGGCCTACCTCGTGGGTGACGCTTCGAGAATGACACTCACGTCCTAGTGTCCGATTCGCGGCTGTGTTCTCTTTCTGCAAGGCGGCTCCCCAGCCTGGCATTGATCCGGGTCGTTCGTGACGTGAGACGGCTCCCCGGGCCGGTCTCGTTTGCCACGTTGGCCGACGCGGGACGGCTCCCCTGGCCGGTCCGGCTTCCACCAAAGAATTCAGCTTCTCGTCGGCCTGTCGAGAAGCGAGTCTAGCTCGCTGCGCCCGTCGCTTCAACGTGCGCTTGGACGGCCGCGTGTCTTTTCTAGCCCTTAACATAAAAGGGGTTCCCCAGATGACACGAAGCACTTGAAATGGAGAAGCGACGGCGGTTCCGGCTCGACGGCGGACGCGGCGACACAGCACGGCTGCACTGCACTGGTTTTTCCGATAACTCCTTCCTGGATCGACACTTTAGCGGAGGCAACAACTACGTGAAAGTTCGCGTGACACTGACTGGAAGCGAAGAAAACACTAAACCTGACAGACCGAAATAAGGAAAAGAAAATGAATATTGGATACTGGGGAAAAACACTAAACACATTTATGACACTATGTCAAAGAAACGACTGCGGGTGCTTGAGACAAAGTTTTTATTCAGTATTCTCTAGTCTGATCACAGGGGGAGGGTCGTGTGAAATTAGATTGATTTTAATTGTTGTATTTTTTGGTTTAAATTCCCGTAAATAGAAGAAAAATTATTTAATTCGAGTATCGTTCATTGTTTGGCCCGAGCACTGGTTGAGCTGCCCGGAGGTAATCTTGCCGTGCGCCAGAGCGAGAAGGAAGGAGAAAGAGAGTAGAGGAAAAAGGAAAGAGAGATGTTGCGCGCAGGAGTGAGAGAGAAGGAGAAACGCTGACGTACGTGACTGACTGACATTGGAATGTAGGATCTTCGCTCAATTTGCTTTTAGAAAATTGAGTGGCGATCGAGTGGCCCCTTGCGTTGATTTCCCAGCAGTTCTCAACTCGTTCATTTGACACATAACAATCGAATTTAAATAATTGTTAAAAAACATCAAAGATGTTTTTAAAATTATGAAATTAGAATAGGGATATCTATAAATATAAATAATCTTTTATGTTACAATGTAGAAATAATATCCTATATTGAATAACCTAACCTGAAATAAAATAATAAATGTATTTTCTTACTTAAATAATATTCAACTTTAACCTATACGTAATTTAATATTCTGCAAAAATTAATCAGCTAATAATAATTAAGCAAGGAATAACATAAAAAGCATTAAATAAATTATTTTCATTGAATTATTTAAATAATTTTTATTTTGCATGTATATTTTCTTAATCTGCCATTTTTTTCTGTTACTTGGATTCCATTATCAACTAATCACTAATTAATTAGTATACAAGATAATAAACAAGATAAAAAAGCAAGAAGAGATCAGGGAGTGGAAAGAAAGGACGAAACAAACGCTTGAGAAGATGAGGGGCAGGTCGGAAAGGGAATTAGTTGACAAGGGAGGCCGAGAAGGAAGGTATTAGAAAGAGAATGGAGAACATGATAGAAGAGAAAGTGGCAGAGCGTAGGAATGAAAAGGAGCAGAGAGCGGATAGGGAAAAGATAAGGACAATGGAATTAAGGATGGAGAAGACAGAAAAGGCAGATAGGAGAAATAATATTGTAATAAGAGGTTTATAGTTAAAGAGTGGGAAAAATGGAGGGGGGGGGGAAGCATAGGGTAGGTTGAAGACAAGATAGGGGAAGTTAGGATGGAGAGAAGAAAGGAGAATAAATTGGCAATTGTGGAATTGGAGAGCTGGGAAGGAAAATTGGAGGTAGTGGGTAACAAAAATAGGATAAAGAACAAGAAGGTTTTCATTGATCAAGACTTGACGAGGAAGGAAAGGGATGTGCAGAGAATGCTAAACCACAGGACTAGGAAGGAGAGGATTGAAGGGAGAGTGGCAAAGGTAGAGTAGCACAAAAGAAAAATAGAGAAAAAAATGTGGGTATGGGATGAGGAGAAGGAGGTTTTAAAGAAAGCGCAAGGTAATTCGTTTCGTGGGAAGTAGGAAGGTAGAATTAAAGCAGGGCGGAGGAGTGTTAAACGCGATTTACTGGAACGTAGCGGGGATGAAGAAAAAATATGAGGATTTCTGGACTTGTATCCAGAAATGTGATGTGGTGGGATTGATAGAGACGTGGGTAGAGAGAAAGGAATGGGATGGTGTAGAGCCAAAGTTGCCAAGGCGATATAGTTGGAGGCTACAGGAGGCGCTTAGAGTAAAAAGGAAAGGAAGTGCGGTTGGGGAAATTATAACAGGGGTTAGGGATGGATTAGAGAAAGAAGTTCACGAAGAGGAAAAGTGACAGGTCATGCAAATGAGGGCAGCAAAGAGACGAGGGGTAACATACTAGTTTGTGACTGTGTACAATAAGTATGGGATGAAAAGGGTTAAAGAAAAGGTGGAAGACGTACTAGGAAAGAGTGATAAGGGTATGGTGCTACTGAGGGGGACTTTAATGCGATAATTGGGGGGTAAGGAGGCCCGTACCGGGAAGGGGAGAGCTTCGAAAGGAAATCGAAGTATAAGTTAATAAATAAAGAAGGGGAGATTCTAAGAGACTAGATGGGGGACAAAGTATGAGCTGTGGCGAATAGTATGGTATGGACGGGTGGAAGAAGATAGATAAATTCGCAGAGGAAGGAAGGGTGTAATCGGACCATCAGCCATTGAGTTTGTGGATAAAGGGGGAGGTTGGCAGAAGGCAGAATGGGGAAGAAGGTTTGTTAGGGCAGAAGGTGCCATGGACGAGAGAAGCAATAGAGAAGTGTCAGAAGCAGTTGGGAAACGTAAGCTCTAAGGAGGGCTTGGTGGAAGATATATGGCGGGATTTGAAAGATAAAGTAAAAGAGTGTGTACAAAAGGAGTGTGTGCAGGAAAAGGAAAAAGAGCTGAAAAAGGAGTTAAGAAATGTTAAAACAGAAGGGGACGAGTGGAAGATAATTAATAAGTTTAGAAAACGTAAGGTGGGGATAAGTAAGAAGATAGGGAGTGACGAGTGGAGGGAAGTTTTTAAGGATTCATTTCAGGGATCAGACACACGGAAGAGAGATGAGAATATTAAAAGAACAAGGAAGGTAGGTGGAGAGGAGCTGAATGACGAAGAGATAGAGAGGCACATAAGCAACCTGAGAAGGTCGAAGGCAGCAGGGCTGAACGGGGTAGAGAACGAAGCATGGCTGTTTGGCACAAAAGAGGTAAGGGAGAAGCTGAAGGGGATAGTAAGAAAAGTATGACGGAAAGAGGGATTACCAGGAGGGTAGAGAGAGGGCGTGATCGTACCACTGTATAAAAAAGAGGATAGGGAGAGGCAGGAAAATTATAGAGGAATTACGCGAATGAATACGGCGTACAAAATATACGCGATGGTGCTGGCAGAAAGGTTGCGGAAGGATGTTGAGAAGAAAGGAATACCTGCCGGAGACGCAGGCGGTCTTCAGGGAGGGAAGGAGTACCATTCACAATTTTTAAGTTTTGCAGCACGTGGTGGATAGAGAACTAGTCAAAAGGGGTGCCAAAGTGTACTCATTTTTTATACATCTAAAAGGCGCGTGTCCTTCAGTGGATAGTAGGAGGTTTTGGGAGGTAATGGAAGAGAGGGGAGTGGAGAGACGCCTGATCAAGAGGGAAAGGTATATGAGGAGACAAAAGATAGAGTGAGAGAAGGGGAGGGAATCGCTGAAGATTTCTGGATGGATAGGGGGTTTAGGCAGGGGTGCCCGTCTAGCCCAACGCTATTTGCAATTTTAATCGCAGATAAGAAAAGTAAGCTAGCGGCTGGAGTTGTAGGAGGAATTAGGGTAGGAGGGGTAAGGATATGGTCACTCGCATATGCCGATCACATTGAGCTGCTACTAAAGAGCGAAGAGGCTTTAAAGGAGATGATGAAAAGGTTAAGAAGATAATTGGATAAAAATAGGATAGAGTTAAATCCGGATAAGTCGAAGTTTATGGTGCTTAGAAAAGGAGGGGGGAGATAAGGGAGGGGAGTGAAAGTGGAAGGGAAAAGCGTTACATGAGGTGAAAGAGTATGTGTACCTGGGCTTCCTGTTTCGGAGGAATAGGGGAGTGGGTGGTCATATAAAAGAGAGAGTGAGAAGGGCAAATGTGGTGATGAGGCAATTGTGTGGGCTGGGAAAGAGATTGTTTTCAAATGATTTTGCAAGGAGAAGGAAATTGTTTGATTCGCTAGTGATGAGCGTCTTATTTTACGGAGTGCAGGTGTGGGGATGAAAAGTAAGTGAGGAGGTAAATAGGATACAGGAGAGGTATGTAAAGTGGACACTGGGGTTAGCAAGGCATATTCTGAACTATATGGTCAGGAGGGAGACAGGAAGAACGAGTTTAGGGATTATAACGGGGAGCCGAGCGTGTAAATATGAGGAGAAATTTTTATAAGAGAAGGAAGTAAGCTGGTTAGGGAATTTAGGTGGGAGAATGAGAACAGACGTAGGGGTGGGAGTATAAAGGTGGTATTTTAGAACGAATGGATTGCAGATGAACGAAGTGAGAAGGATGCATGAGGAAGGAAGGAGGGTATATGAGTCGGTAAAAACAAACAGCATGGTGAGCGAGAAGGAAGCGGGGGGGGGGGGGAGAAAAAGAGAGTCAAGGTTTAATGGGAACTATGTTTGGATTATGCCAAGGGAAAGAGCGCAATATTTGTGTGAGAAAGGAGAGCAAGGAAGTCAGTAACTTACAGCGAGAATGAGATGCGGATGCATGTAGAGTTATAATAGGTTCTGGCTTTCTGGAGAGAAGAGGATGTATGAATTGTGCGGGAAGGCGAATGCAAAAGTATAACACTGCTTGAAGGAGTTTGAAGAGGTGGAAAGGAGTGGGATAAGCATGAAGGTATTGTTGCATGAAAGGGAGGACAAAAAGGAAGTGGCATGAGCGAGGGGGGTGTTGGGTAAGATAGAGAAGAAGAGAAGGAAGGAGAAAGACCATTTTGACATAATTTTGCAATTTATTATTAGAATTCATATTGGAACTTTGGGTTGATTATTGATATAATTTTACATTTTATATTCGTCCTTATACGTGTCCTTTTTTTAATTTTTAAATTCACTTCATATCTCAAAGGTGGCTTTAATTCAGCTCTGAAATACGACAATAGCTTAACAAAAAACACAATGTCATTTTATAATATAGGGCAGGTCATGTAAATCATTCTAAAATTAAACAAATATTAAGCAGCCATGTGACTACACGTGTAAATATTTAACCGTGCAAAGCTAGTCACAATACAGATTTTTGGTCGGCTAAATGCTTTTCTTCTGGTTGAATCTACCACGGATCAGCAACTGAAAGAAAATTCTTTTAAACTGAGTTGTGTCACAGAAGCTGATATCAATTCATATTTAGGTAAACAGTTTTTATTATTGCAATATAGCCTTTATCAACAAAAGACGCCTCAAAGTTAAAAATTCTCTTATTACTTACAAGAAAAGGTCACGAAATGTGCGTCGCTGTGAGATGTGCGTCGCTGCAAAATATGCGTCGCTGTTAAATGTGTGAAAATGTGAAATGCGGATTGAAGTCAAATGTCTACGAAACTTACGTATTATTGTTAATTTCTGCAATTTTTTTAAAATAAAAATAATTAATAATGGACAATCTGAATATCGTCCACGACTTTTTTAACAATTTCAATTTGTTTGAATAAATTTAAATTATTTAAACAAATATTTATTCTCATATTTTTTTTAAATCATAATTTAATTAACATTAAAATTTTAATACTCTTATAAGTTGTACAGTTGAAAGATTCAAAAAATTTAAATGCACGATCTCATATTCAATTCTCTAAATTGAAGAATAAATGATCAAATTTGTAAATTTACAAAATTATATCTTTTTCAGAAATTTTATTTAAGAAACAGTAAAAATTGAAAGATTATAATTTTATTTTTAAAATGAATTTCTTTTTATATTAGTACATAAATTAATCTTATTTTAAGTCGTAAAAAATTAATAATGGTTAAATTATTATTCATACATCAGCACGCTTCAAAATTTTCAAATTATTTTCGAAATTTTCACAAAGCATCTGAATATTAATGAACATTATTTAAAATTTTCCTAAAATTGTCTAAAAATTCTTTAAAAAAAATTGCCTTTATATCATGAAGATTCATTATTAACAATTTTGGAAATTCTTTGAAATCTTTTAAATTATTATCTAGAAATTGATAATTGAGAATAAGAAATGATTTTCAATTTTCTTAGAAATTTCACTAATTATTTATCCTTTAGAAGCCTTTTAAAATGCTAAAAAACCTTCTAAATGTTGTGTGTAAAATATTTTAAAATCTGCATTTCCTAAAATCCTTCTCAATTATAAATTATTTTTCAATCAACTAAAAACTTTTTAATATCTTTATTTTTTTTTTTGTAAATTAATAATGGTATTATTTTATTTTATGAATTGAAATTTCTCTCTGTTTTTCATCATTT
>JAAAKG020144248.1:0-11166 GCA_010014905.2 Druon quercuslanigerum
GAATCAAAAACTTGTTGCCGCGCCTTTTAGAGGTCGCTGGTGTATCTTTTAGTTCGTGAGCGAGCCACTCCATCACACTGACTATAGCTTACTTGGCCAGGGTTTGAGAGTTACTTTATCAGATTTTAGTCAGTGCAGGGGTGCCATTTTTGAAATTTTATTATAATACATTCAGATAGAACTTGCAAGAATTGTATCTAGCCTAGACTCCGCATCAAAAAAAAGTAAGATCCAATCCAAGCATGCGGAAATCGTAGGGAAGTTTCGAACGAACTTGAGACTACAGTGACACAGAGCAGGTTTAGACTTTATAAAACATAACTTAACTTTTAGTTTTATTCCTTTCTGAAATTTTTTCTAGGGACAGCTAGCAGTTTCGATAATCTTTGGTAAACTCAAAAGGATAAAAATTTAAAAATATATAATTTACGGAACGACTAGCCAAATGGTCAAAATAGGTTAGTCATCCCGCATTTCGGGACAACGAGATACTTCGTAATATAAAATGTGAATTTAAAGAAAAGTCTTGCTTTATTTCATACTAGCATAAAATTTGAAGCAAAACAATTGGGTTTTACTGTGTTAACTGAAGATTTTGTAAAAAAAAATTAAGAATGTACCTGAATTTTCTTAAATTTCAAGCAAAAGAACTTCACATTTCTTTGCAAACATAGACAACAAATTTTCGCATTGTACAACAACTAAAAATTACTTATAAAAGGCCCACTGTAATATACAGTATACTCTTGGGTTAAATAAATCCCTAAGAATTTTTACAAAATACGCTTCATGAAAAAAATTGCCTTTTGGAAATGAATAATTTTTTAACCACGTTTAATAGGAATATAAAAACAGTGACATAAAAAAATTTTGTTTTAAACTTTTTTACCAGAATAGTTTAAAGCCTTGAAAGAGCTCATGAAACTATGTGTCTTGTGTCATATATCTACATTATGTTCAAAACTTTTATATCAAACATATATGTGTAAATTACTTTATTTACCTTAGCCTGGGATTGCTTATTCAGATATTGCAAAATAAAGTACAAATTTTATTTTTAATGATTACTGTAATATTTTTTTCTTTTTTGCATCAAATTTTCAGCTACGCTGAAAGATGTATCATTTCAATAAATTTATACTATTAAAATTCATAACATGTACTGGTAATGAAACAAAAGTGTTTTTATTGTCTTATTTTTATAATTTAAAAAAATAAATGTTATGAATCGATAACATTTGATAATTTTTTAACCAAACTATTTTACCTTATTTAAACTTGTTTTTTTGGTGTAATCAATTTTTAATAAAAATAAAAATAGTAGATCGTTATCTAACTATTAGCAAAAGTTAAAAATGTATTATTTACAATTGATTACACAAAAAACAAGTTTAAGTGCTGACAAATAGCCAAATAATGCATTTGTTAAATAAGATTGGTTCAACAATAATCAAATGTTATCGATTCTTAGCAAAAAATTTGATTTATTTCATCAAAAATACTTGATATGAATATTTGTTTATAAACATTGCTTTTAAAATAACAAATTAGTTATTGGTCAATTCTGTAACATTTACATTTGGATTGGACATCTTTTTTGGATAGTTTCTTTGAATTTTCTCAGAATTTTTTGTTCAATCAAAGCATTTTTCAAAAAATTAAAAGCGGATAATAATTGTCTTTTGAAAAACAATTTGTCATAAAACCTGTTTTTTCCAACTCAGGAAGTCACGAAACGTAGAGATTTTAAAAATCCGCTATAGTTAGTTCTCACATTAAAATAATGTTTTTTCATTTCGATGAGCATGTGGAAAATTAAAAACATTACAGCTAACATTCCTGAAATGTCTTATTAGTTTAAAGCCTCATTTGTACAATCTCAGTCTGTGTATAATGTGACTCATATTGCAGTGTAAACTTAACTAGTCATGAAATTTTACACAGGCGTACACAAGCTTTTTTATAAAAGGCGCATCATCTTGTCCATCATCAGCAGTTTTATTCAGCTATTATACAGTTTGCAAAAATGGGAGCAACATTCGATGCCAGTTTTGTAATATTTTGTGCGGTTTTGTCACAAGAACTGGTGCTTGCGCCCGATGATAATTTAGGCAAGTGAAATAATATTTGACGTTTTCGGAAAATAAATTAATTTTCATTTGCGCTACTTAGAATTTTATCCGTCCGTGAAAAAAACACCGAACAGAGTACTACCAAATGCCACGTCATTAGAAAAGGTAGCATATGGCCAACCACTTCGAGTTAAAATTAAAGCAAATTGTTTTATATGGATAGGATTCAGGTCCCTGCAGTAAATATGAGTCAAACCAATAAAATATTTTTTTTAATTTTCGGTGTTTCGGATGCTGCAAAATGACACGTGTCACGTATCTACTAGGATAGGGATAGGAGTACATATGGATTCGAGTGTCGGTTCCCAAATATCATCCTGCATGGGATCCCACATAGATTACTATACTATTTCGTGCCCACATTTCACCATCCAACTTTATATAGAAATTCCCATGGATTCTTATACAGAATCCCATATGGGCAAATGCCACGTTTTCAGAGAAGGTAACATATGGCAAACCACATCTAAGTCCAATTGAACACAATTTTGGCTTGCAGATAGGATTTAGATCGCCGCGATAGATATAAGCCAAAATAAAAAAATATTTTAATATTTGGTGTCCCGGACGATCAAACGTGACACGTGTCACTTTTCTTCTACGATACAGATACGATTCCATATGGATTCCCTGTAGATTCCCAGATATGATCCTATATGGGATCCCACGTAGATTACTATACTATTTTGTGCCCCCATTTAGCCATTCAAATTTATATAGGAATTCTTGTGGATTCTTATATAGAACCCCATATGGGCAAATGCCACGTCTTCAGAGAAGGTAACATATGGCCAACCACTTCTAATTCGAATAAAACAAAATTAATTCGTATATATAGGATTTAGGTCCCCGCGATAAATATAAGGTATACATATCTACCAAAAGGATAGAGGGAAGAGATAACTTAAAATAAAAGAAAAAGAAACTCAATTTGATACTGAGAGGTGGGGATTCGCGGGTCTGAAAGGAAGCGAGGACCAGCTTTCTAAAGAGATTGTGGGTGAAAAATTCCCTTTATTTAAAAGAGCGGGGTTTCAGTTTATAAAGTGAGATTTCGAACCGGATGTCGTTTGTCCAGAACTTGTGTCACTTGATAAAAATAATTGATAGAACGCTAGCTTATCTGGAGTAAAAGAAAAGTCTTTTTTATAATTAGAATTCTAGATTTCTAGGAAGAAGACTCCCAGAGTGAATTCTCAAATTTAATTATTTGGAGAATTCAGATTGCCTAGGGTTTCTTTATTGTAGAATTTTACAATAAAATCTTTCGTAGTAGTTTTATCGTACTACCAGGATTGGTACCGACGCGTTTACTCGGGGCCTACTTTCCTAAACGGAACATAGTAAATTACTAATGAATAATATCTTATCGATTTTTATCTATGAATGACATAGTGGGACGATGGTCGTGGGTGCTAAAGCGTAGACTTTGGACCCACACTGTCGGCTTGCGGGTTCAATTCCCGCCTCGCACTCTGGAAGAGCCTCTGCGGCCAATGCGGTGATTACTAGCCTAGCAAACTAGTTGTTTATCTCTGAAGAGTGGTGGGACCGGGTACCTCTAGAGAAAGGTTCTCTAAGTACTTAAAGCTGTTGCTCTTGGTAGCTCGAAACCCACCTTAAACTATAGGCACCCCTCTCACATGCAATGGATCTACGAATGTTTTACCAATTGCGCCCCTAATCCTGGTGTTCCTCGTGGGAAATTATATTCTTCTTCTTACAGACAACATCTTCCTGCCAGTTGTCTTCCTTCTGCCAGACTAACGTCACAGTCTCCATCTACCAGCTATATAGATCCACCTACCAGGCTTCTATTTTCTAACGTACTTGGATGTGGACTTGAAGAGCTTCAATTTATTCGCCTTACTTCCATTAGAAATGCAAACCGGGTATTCAAATTTCGAAAATACACATTTCCTGCGGATAAACCAATAACAATTCTCGTAGAGCACCATCGTTCTAGGCCCATACCAACCCAAGAGAAAAATGTATTATCAACATCAAAAGGTGTCGTCTTTGCAACATTAGAAAGCAGTAATTTTCTTGATGAAATATATGCATTCAGTTCTCGCCTTAAAGATTTGACGTTAAAAAATAAGTAGGCTGTAAGCTCTCAATTTTAATGGATTTTAATGTACACCTTGTAACTCACAATTCTCTACTACATTAGAAAAAATCAAACTGAAATATAAAATTTTTTGAGAACCGAAACCGTCATTCACTTGCAAACATAGTTTACGAAGAACATTATTATTATAAATGTTTTATAATAATTAATATATAATAACTTTTTTCTTGAAAGCCCACCAAATACAGATGAGAAGAAATTCCACTACAGAAAAAAAATTCTTAAAGTCTTAATGTCTTAATGTCTTAAAAAATTTTATATTATACCTTCAAATAAGATAATACTAAAATTAGTATACTTTCAAGTATAATCAGTTCACCCTGTTTGAGAAAAGTGGTGTAACGTTACATATGGAAAGTGGCACAATCGTTATTGTTGAAAACCTAATTGGCCTTTCAGTACTTGAAATGTTTTTACATCTTAAATTTAAATCTTTTGAATTACACCTTCAAGGAAATATGCAAACCACAAAATATTTCTGATTATTGAATAAAGTATGTAAAATATTATTTTTATTTATTATTTCATTTATTCTTCATATTACTTTTAAAACCCTCCACTCTGAAACTTATTCACTGTGCTTTACGGCTTAGTATCTACTAAAGTCGTATCTTCTTAGACATAAGAATGAAAAATCATAGCGACAATAATTCAATGTTTGGTGGAGGTTATACATTTTTCAATCAATAATATTTTTGTATTTTTTAAATTATTTTCATTAACAGTGACCTTTTCTCTGTTTAAAAATACGATCAATAACGACAACTACCTTCAAAATCATACTTCGTGAGCAGTAGCAGGGCTCACTTTCCTACTTAAAGCACAATTTCTATTCAAACAAGTATTTTTAAACAAAGCTTGGTTTACTTTACACTGCAGAACCTACTATATATGTATATCCATGTGGCAAAGGTCCAATAAAAATTATTTAAAAATCTAAACAACAACAGAAATTTGTTTTGTCACAGATTTTTATCGAGACGCTATTAAAAAAGAATCGCTTTTTTCAAACTACTCTCGTGTGACGTTGCAAAATTTCTTTCTTTAAACTGATGTGTTAAGCGTAAACATGCTCAATGAGATTCTTTGTGTAAGCTCGAAGTCAATCTCTGACTGCAAACGCCTTATTTGCGTTTACCAGTGCAGTTATAGATAGATAAACTTCCATTTTTACAGAATTTTCTTACAATTAACTCTTTAGAAACTAACATCCATCCACACATTATCTCTAAGCCGACCTTGCCTTCCACGCTTCGCATCGCCTCGCTCGCGATTATCTACTATTTACAATATGTACAATTTGCTTAAATCTACTTACTCTCCTATATACAATCTTTCCTTCTCCATCCCTCTTCCTCCTTCCTTCCCTTCTTCTTTATCTTACCCAACACCCCCTTCACCCATGCCACTACCCTTTTGTAACCCCTTTTATGCAACAATACCTATATGCTCATCTCACTCCTTTCCACCTTTTTACACTCCTCCAACTAGTGTTCCACTTTCGCATCCCCCATCCCGCACAATTCACACATCCTCTTCTCTCCAGAAAGCCAGAACCAATCATAACGCTCCATGCATCCGCATCTCATTCTCGCTATAAGTTCCTGACGTCCGTGCTCTCCTTTGTAACACAAATATTACGCTCTCTCCCTTGGCATAATCCACACATAGTTTCCATTGAAACTTAAATCTCTTATTCTCTCCTGCCATGCTTCCTTTTCTCTCTCCATGCTGTTTGTTTTCACCAACTCATACACCCTTCTTGCTTCCTTTTGCATCCTTCTCACTTAATCCATCTGCAATCCATTCGTTCTAAAATATTTTTCCCTTTCCATCTCTATCCTGTCACCCCTACGTCTGTTCTCCTTCTCCCACGTGAGTACAGTTATAAAACTAATCTCCTCAGAGACGCGACGCTTTATATATGATCATTAGTCGTAGAGTGGGGGTTCATAATAACCCCCTTTTTAGATTTGACTTAGACTCTAAGTTTTATTTTTTATTTGTAAAGATTTGGTTTTTTGAACTATGCTGCCAGTTTCGTAGTTTCACAATGATTTGGTAGTTGGTTGGGTTGGATACGTTACAATATGGAACTGATGGACTACTTTATTTCTATTACTGAATTATGTGTTTGTTTTCGGAAAGCATTCCTTTATACAATCGAAGATACCTAATTTACCTCAAGTATTTAGAGCTCCTATTCTTATGGCGGCGTAACCTTAATATTGTGACCATTCTAAACCATTTTCTTTTCAAGTACTGAGCCTTCTGTGATCGGCAATAGTCTTTACAAAATTTTCGATGTCATCTAGGCTAATTCTCGCTGGCTTAAGTTCTGCGTGTGACATTTGTTTCGAAAGTCGTACTAACTTTTGTTCTAGCTTTTCAATCTTTTTTATTCAAAATTTATCTGTAATGTTACATTTAGCCATTGCGTCATACAGGAATGAGTTTGAAATGATTTTTCTAATTCAAGGGTATCGTAACTGTTGTACATTTTGCATCCAAATCCTGTAATTTTTTGGGGTTCAGATTCTTTTGACTAAATATTTGCAGATTTTGTCTAAGTCTAATGGTTTGGAGGGTACTGTGATATAATCATTTATTATAGATATGTAAGTTTCCTCCTGTAACTGGTTAGGTGAGTGATTACATTTCTCTCCGAGTACCTTTCAAATAAACTGGCTTTGCAAGATTCGCTATCGATTAACTTAATATTAGTTTGATTTCTCGTACATGTTCGTTAATATTCATCTAACTGTTTACATTTGTCAATTGTCTGTCTGCCGGCTGGTACATAAGAGTCTCGGTACTTACTGATCATGTCACAGTCGGGGACTATAGATACATGGACCTTATATTATTTGTGTCAGGATCGGGTCTCGTATTCTGTAATGGTTTCTTTTAGTATCTTAGGCGTTAAAATCTGGGGATGTACTACTCCGTGCTTTCCGTCGTTTATAGCGTTGATCGCTGTTTCAATATCCTTGTTTGTTTCATCTAAAAGTATTGCTGCTAATACTTATTTGGAGTTGACAAAACTATCCTTTGTTGCAGCATTCAATCCGTAAGTGATGTTTCTTGCAAACTGTCTTTCGGCATTTTGCTTAGCAGCTATCCATTTACGGTTTGCTAACGAAGAATCTAAAATTAATGTAAGTATTTTTTTGTATTTTGACATAGAGGTGGGCAACACTGAGAAAGAGTATCGATACTGACGTATCGTTACTTTATAGAGTTCGATGTTGATCCAAGCACGGTTCTGAATGCAAAAGTATCGATACCAAAGAATCGGCGTCAAAGAATCGACTTTTTCCCGCATAAATATTTTCGTCGATTTTCTCGACATTTATTTTAAGTTAAGGGTACGTTATACATAGAAAATTATCGATTTCGCCAGTTTTAGGTTCCCTCGTCTTTTGCTTACAAAAATAAAGATTTTCTTTTCAAAATTTTGGAACGATAGTGAATATGCTAACGGATGTTAGCATTTTCCTAAATTTGATTAATGTATGTGTACTTTGAGGTTATATGTTGATCCTAACCTCAAAATAGTGCAAATGCATAAAATTTCTATTTAGCAGAATAAAATTTTTGTTATTATCCCTCAAACAGTTCGATTTACCACACGACAATGTACCACATGCTCTTAAGATTTTTCTTCTAAACTTAGAGTTCAAATATGATAGGTATCAACAAAAAAGGCTGACGTGTGTAAAAGTATAATCCTACTTTTAATTAAAGATATTATAAACTCGCTTCTCAAGTTTATAAATACGTTAAATAACAACACGAGAAACTCCGTGAAAACAAACGAGAAACGACAAACACCAGCAGCCGGTTCCGACCATTACAATATTTGAGGTAGAAAATAAAATGCATTTTCATCAAAGAATTGATTCTCTATTTGCTACGTAACGGAAAGTCATATTCAATTAACAATTTAGCGCACGACTTCTCCCGATTACAGTTTCTAGTGGATGAAGAAAGAACAAAAGCTGACAGCAATCCACAGAAATAAAGGAATCAAAGTGTTCGATACCAATCTAAAAAGTATCGATAGCTCGATAAATCGACCTTATAAATATCGGTACGAGAATTGAAGTATCGCATCGGTATCACCCATCAAAAATTTCAAGAATATATTCCCAAAAGTTTAAGTAAATCTGAGTAAAACTCTTAAAGTTATTGTCTAGTTAGTCTTCTGTTCTTTCAGACTATAGCTCGGGCAGCAGCGGGCGTTCGTGAAGGAAAACAAGCGACCAACGTCAGCCTGTCGTATGTTCGATCGTGCGCTTGTGATTTTATAATTTTGTCAAGAAATTTTCTGTAAAAAAATGCCGAGATTATGAAAAGTTTCGAAAGATGGCCAAAAAAGTGCAAGAACTTATTTGTGCAGATCGAAAAAAAGGCCTTATCCAAATGAAACAAATAAAGATGAGGCTACTATAAAAAGTGCATCACCAAAGCAAATAAAGTTGAATCCTAGTGCTAGTGTGCCGAAAGACGTTGAAAAACATTACAAAATCATCGTTTGTTTGCTTGTTTTCTTATCCATCGCAAGTTTAGTAAAATGTGATCATTGTGATGGTTTAGTTGAGTTCAAAAGATGCAAAAAATAAGGCCTTGGCTTTCGAATCCAAGTGAAATGTGCCAATTGTGATCCACGCTTTATACCGTCGAATGAGAAAACTGGTCACCGCTATGAAATCAATACTAGATTTGCTTTCATAATGCGTAATGGTTTAGCAGGCTGCAATAAATTTTGCCGTCTCATGGACCTTACGAAACAGATTTGCTGCTACATCAAAACGACTGCTAAAAAATTTCTTCTTTCCGCCGCAGACGAAGAAAAACAAAAAACAAGTGCAAATTCGGAGTCTGACACTTTGACACCGTTTCTGGCGACGGCTCGTGGCAGAAGCAAGACTTCAGCTCCTTGTTGCCGTCTCTTCCTTGATTGGATATTGGACTGGTGAAGTTAATAATATTTTCATAAGTGGTTTGCACTGTCAGCTTTGCAAATTATGGGAATAAAATTAAATACTGCTGATACGTTGAAAATAATGAATGTCACGCTGTTATCGAAATGTTTCGCCGCTCAGAAGAAAATTACGGAGCATAGATCAGCAACTATGTTGGAGACGGTGACAGTAAAACTTACGGCAATTTAGTAAAAGCTGAATCTTACGGTAAAATTTTAGTATAAATATAAAAGAATGTGTAGGTCACGTGCAAAAAAGAATGGGAAAACGTCTACGTGATCTGGTAAACAAAACAGTAGAAGATAAAGTTGTGAAAACAGGGGAAAGTGCTGGTAAGACGCGGCGAAATAAACTACTCGGCAGCCAAGGAAAACTGACCGGAAAAGTCATAGATAATTTAAGTCGATACTACGAAGTAGCAATAAGGCATTATTGTAATTCGCTAGAGAAAATGAAAAATGCAATCTGGCAGCGTTCTACCACCAGCAGTCAACAGGCGATAACCCTCAACACGAGAAGTGCCCGAGCGGTGAGAACTCGTGGTGTCCATATCAAAAAACTTTGGCCACAAAAGGAGTGGACATTTTCGGACATAATTATACTCCACTTTCAAAAGATGTCTTACAAGCGATCAAACCGATTTACGAAGATTTGGGTAAAGACGAACTTCTGGAAAGTTGTGTTTTAGGTTTTACTCAAAATGCCAACGAAAGTTTGAACCAGCTAATTTGGAGAATTACACTAAAATAATTATCTGACAGCAAACAAATTGTTAAATTTGCATCCTATGTAGCTGCATGCACTTTCAACGAAGGAGTTGGTGCTTTTCTCACTCTTCTGTTGGATATGAACGTCAGCGGCGGCCCAAGCGCTCATGAATACGCAAGATTGGAGGACAGAAATCGCATTGACAATCTTACTTATTTTTTTAAGTTTATTTTATTCTAGAAAAGATAGGTAGGTTTATTATTATTTGTAGGTTAGGGCTAGGTAATTTTGTATTCTATGTATTGAGGGAATCGGACGCCATATCTTTGTTCCTGAGAAGACCGAAATCCAAAGAAAATTCGGAGCCCTTCCTGTGAAGTCGAGATGCGAAGAAATAAAAATTTCTCTCGAGACAAACACTTTCCTCTGGATTTGTCAGCGCGTCACTATCACCATAGCACTTAGTTCCACGGTCCACTTTTCCATTCACAACGACCAAATATTTAACCCATGTAATCCAGAGATTAATCACGATCTTCAATTAATACCGCGTACCGAATTAACAAATGGCTCGGCGGATAAATCCAATTCAAATATTTGCTTTAATTACTAGTATGCGGCCTAAAATTGCAAGTCACTTGTGAGGATTAAATGAGTCCAAGCAGTTTAATTATAAGAAGGCGTTTATTCAACAAACTCTGGCAACAGGTAATAATGCCGAACGTGCGGCACAAATGCGAAACATGCCACTTGACTCACATTATAGAAGAGAATTAATCGAACGGGTGAGCGGCAACTCTCGCAACCACCAAGCTCATTCTCAACGCGCACCCCCCACTACGCTAAGTGGCAAGGCTGGGTAGGCTATGCCTGCAAAAGGCCCGTAAGCAGAGAAGACGGCCGAGAAGGTGGAGTAAACGACGCTGGACCAGTAATCCCATATTTGAAACGAGTTACCCTCGCACACGATCAATGCTCGTGTAGAGTAGTTTGTTACGTCCCAGTTTCCGTTGAACTATTATTTTTCCACTGGATCCTGAGATGATTGGATGTTCAAAGTCCTGGGATCCGTTGCCGACTTGGATTGGCTTGAAAGCCAAAAACCTTAAATTTAGGTCTCCGGAATTTTTAATGATATTTATAAAGTAATGAACACTCAGTTTGCTCAAATAATGTTTTATTTCTTTAAATTCACAACCACTAGTTC
>JAAAKG020144249.1:0-11166 GCA_010014905.2 Druon quercuslanigerum
TAAAAATTTCCAGAAAACTTCTTTAAACCTTAATAAACAACTTTGTCACTGAAAGTTTTCCGTTGCTTGAAATTCGCCCGATAAACGAACCGCTTGAATGTTGAAATTCATGATATCCCTATCTTAGAGATGCGCAATTATTAAATCGGAATCACTCCTAAAAGAAGCGCTAAATGAATGCAGTTGATCTAAGAAGATCAGGAAAAGAATGGAGATAATACACAAGAAAGACAAAATCGCAGGTGCAGAAGCCCCGGCTCATTTTCCTGAGACTTTCTAGTAAAAAAATGTTTACCCTCGACGCCGTCGCTTCGAGGTTGCCCTTCCCTGTTTTAGTTCCTCACTTTCTACAAAAGTTTCGTTTCTTAGTTCCACTCTCAGGGAAAGGCTAAGAGTGAGGATTCGAGGGTGAAGAGACGCTTTGAAAAAGTAGTGCCGACGAACTTGGCGTGCTTGTAAGGAGGCTGAGGGGGTAGGTAGGTGGATAAGGGTGAGAAGGCGGCTTACTCTCGAGATTGAAAGTAAGTAAAGTACGATCGGATACTTTGCCTCGCGATGCTGGTACCCTGTGCTGCCATCATAACGCAAATTCTGACGCTTCCTCGAGATGTACGGCCTACCCTGTCTGGCAGATACTCGACTCATAAATCCGTCAGAAATGGGGTGTCCGATTTCAACAGATACGCCGTTATATCCATTCACAAAATCCCAAAAAGGCCAGCTTTTCCACGTACTTGAAGTTACGAACGTTTATATAAATGAAATTTAAAAATATGTGTTTTTCGATTTTTTGTTGTTGCTTAACTCAATGAGAAGGTCAACTAAAAAATTCTTTCGGAAAGCCTCATTTTTACCATTAGAATTATAGACCAGACGATCATTTTCGGCAAGAGCCCTAAAAACCAAACACCTAGAATATTAAAAATGACAATTTTCATTGTCGATATTTAAAAAAATAAAAAAGTTAAAAATACTTCTTTTTTTCCTACGAATTATAGACCAGACGAGAATTTTCTGAAAGACCCCAAAAACCACCCTTATGATATGCACACCTAGAATGTTAGGAATGACAAGTTTAATTGTTGAAATTTCAAAAAATATAAACCTCGAAAAACTTCTTTTTTAATCCCACGAATTATATGCAAGATGAGAATGTTCGATAGCACCCCTAAAAACCACCCCTAAAGTATGCACACCTGTAATGTTAAAATGAAAAGTTTGATTGTCGATATTTGAAGAAATAAAAACGTCAAAAATCCTATTTTTATCCTGCGAATTATAGACCAGACGAGGATTTTCGTAAAGACCCGTAAAAACTACCCTTACTGTATTCACACCTAGAATGTTAAAAATGACAAGTTTGGTTGTCGATATTAGAAAAAATTAAAGTGTCAAAACCCCTCTTTTTTTCGTGCGAATTATAGACCAAACAAGAATCTTCGGAAAGACCCCATAAACACAAAAAATAAAAACGTCAAAATCCTCTTTTTTATCTATTTTATTTATAATTGTCGGCAAAAACCCTACAAACCAAACTTACGATATGAACACCTACAATCTTAGAAATTACAAGTTTGATTGTCGATATTTGGAAAATTCTCATCTTGCCTATAATTTGTGGCATTTAAAAAGAAGATTTTTAAAGTTTTTATTTTTGTTTAATATCGACAATCAATCTTACTGTTTTTAACATTTTTTTGTGTATACCATAAGAGTGGTTTTTAGGGGTGATAGTGAAAATTCTCATGTTGCCATGATCTCATCTTGATAATAATAATAATTCTCATCTTCCAGCTTGGGATAGAAAAAGAAGATTTTTTAAACTTTTATTTTTTTAAATATCGACAATCAAACTTTTCATTTTTAAAATTTTATGTGTGCATATTTTAAGGGCTGTTTTCAGGAGTGCTGTCGAAAATTCTCATCTACCCTATAAATCGTGGTATTTTAAAATAAGATTTTTTAAGTTTTTTTTTTAAATATCGATAATCAAACTAGTCATATTTAACATTCTATGTGTACATGCCATAAGGGCAGTTTTTAGGAGTGCTGCCGAAAATTCTCATTTAGCCTATGATGCATGAAATAGAAAAAGAAGATTTTTTAAGTTTTTAATTTTTCAAATATCGAAATCAAACTTGTAATTTTTTAATTTTTGGTGTAGGGTGGTTTTTCAGGGTCCTGCTGAAAATTCTCATCTGTCCTACAATTCGTGAAATTAAAAAAGAAGATTTTTAGGTTATAATTTTTTTTAAATATCGCCAATCAAACTTGTCATTTTGAAAACTCTAGGTGTACATACCATAAGGCTGGTTTTAGGGGTGCTGCTGAAAATTCTCATTTGTCCTATAATTCGTGGGGTTGAAAAAGAAGATTTTTTAAGTTTTTATTTTTTCAAATATCGACAATCCAACTTCTAATTTTTAAAATTTTGGTGTGTACACCATAAGGGTGGTTTTTATGGGTGCTGCTGAAAATTCTCATCTAGCCTATGATTCGTGGGATTGAAAATAATGATTTTTTAAGTTTTTATTTTTTTAAATATCGTCAATCAAACATGTCATTTTTAACATTCTAGGTGTGCATATTATAAAGGTGGTTTTTATGGGTGCTGCTGAAAATTCTCATCTAGCCTATGATTCGTGGAATTGAAAATAAAGATTTTTTAAGATTTTATTTTTTTAAATATCGAAATCAAACTAGTAATTTTAAAATTTTTAGTGTACATATCATAAGGATAGTTTTTAGAGTTGCTGCTAAAAATTTTCATCGAGCCCATAATTCGTGGGATTAAAAAAAAAAGATTTTTTAAGATTTTATTTTTTTAAATATCGAAATCAAACTTGTAATTTTTAAATTTTTGGTGTGCATATCATAAGGGTAGTTTTTAGAGTTGCTGCCGAAAATTCTCATCTAGCTCACAGTTCGTGGGGTTGAAAAAGAAGATTTTTTAAGTTTTTATTTTTTTTAATATCCAAAATCAAATTTGTCATTTTTAACATTCTAGGTGTACATATCATAAGGGTGGTTGTTTAAGAGTGCTGCCGAAAATTCTTATCTTGCCTCTAATTCGTGGGATTAAAAAATAAGATTTTTTAAGTTTTTATTTTTTCAAATATCGACAATCAAACTTATAATTTTTAAAATTTTGGTGTGTACACCATAAAGGTGGTTTTTATGGGTGCTGCTGAAAATTCTCATCTTGCCTATAATTCGTGGGATTGCAAAAAAAATTTTTTTAAAGATTTTATTGTTTTAAATATCGAAATCAAACTTGTAATTTTTAAATTTTTGGTGTGCATATCATAAAGGTGTTTTTAGAGTCGCTGCTGAAAATGCTCACTGAGCCCATAATTCGTGGAATTGGAAAAGCAGATTTTTTAAGTTTTCAGTTTTTTTAAAGATCGACATTCAAACTTGTCATTTTTAACATTTTATGTGTGCATATTTTAAGGGTGCTTTTTATGAGTCCTGCCGAAAATTCTCATCTACCCCATAAATCGTGGCATTGTAAAAGAAGTTTTTTTTAATTTTTAATGTTTCAAATATCGAAATCAAACTTTTAATTTTTTTAATCTTGGGTTGCATACCATAAGGGTGGTTTTTAGGGGTGCTGCTGAAAATTCTTATCTAGTCCATAATACGTGGGATTGAAAAAGAATACTTTTGACGTTTTTATGTTTGCCTCATCTGATCTATAATTCTTGGGATTGATGAAGATTTTTGACCTTTTTATATTTTAAAATATCGACAATTAACGTTGTATTTGGCATATTTGAATAATTAATGATTTTTAAGGATGGTTAGCCCCCTAAAAGTTAAAAATTTGAATTTTTTTCTTGACAGAATATCATTTTTTGTCCTCCTTAATGATTTAGGCCAAACAAAATAAGGAAAAAAATTCCACTCCCTCTCCTTCTCAGTACACCTGAGTTTATCTTTGCATTTAGGTACCAAAAATGATTTTTTTTAATGTTCATCCTTTTAGATCAAAATTCACCTCTTGGGTTGAAAATTCGTCTTTTTGGCAGACAGAAAAAGCTGGAGGACGAAACGTTCCAGGTATAACCGTTGAAATCATGGCAATAGACAACTGATTACTATTTAAAATATATATTTAATATATAAATATATTGAATATATAAATAAATATATTTAAAAATCAGAAAATTCCCGGTTATCCCGGTCAAGTTTTTCAATTTGGCAGGTCAAATAAAAGTCACATATTTATATTTGCCGTGAAACGTAAATATTTATTTTCATTTATGACGTTCATTCGAAACATTTCTTGACACAACAGAAAAAAGTTGCAAGATTAATAAATTTTCAAATAGAATTATGAATCCTCAACTGGGATACTTGAATTTTAAACCAAGAGGATAATTTTTCATACAATGTGATGAATATACAACAGGAATAGTTGTATTTTCAGCCAAAAAAGGTGATCGCGTCCACATTAAGATTAATCCCATTTTAAAAAATTCAAATTTTCAACAAGATACATGAATTTTTGACGAAATAGTTGAGTTTTCAATCAAAGATTACACATTTTCAATCAAATAGTTAAATTTGGAAATAAAAAAATCAATTTTCAACACGAAATAGAATTGGTTTATTTTTAAAATACATTTTTGACCTAACGGATGAATTTTCCACCAATTTATAATGATGAATCCTCAACTGGAATGGTTTAATTTTAAACCATATAGATAAATTTTGAACTAAAACAATTAATCTGCTCCTGAAATAGTTGAAGTTTCAAGAAAAAATTAATTTTTGCAAAAACAGATAAATTGTTAATTATATGTCTTTCATGTCTTGCAAATAAAAACCAATATTAAAAAAATATTTATTTCAGACCAGTAGACAAGAAACAATTAGCATGAAATTATTTAATACATTTATCTAGTCAAAACTATAAATAAAAAATGCATTTTTAATTAAAATTATGAATCTTAAACAAAGAAAATTAATTTTGAACAAAAGTGTTTGACTATAAACCAAGCAATTTTATTTATAACCCAACAGATGAATTTTCACCTGAAATGATAAATATTTAATTGGAATACTTGAATTTTTTAAACGAAGAAGAATTTTTAAACAATGAAATTAACTTTTAAAGAAAAAGATAATTTTCTACCAAGAACTTCGATTTTTAAAAAAATACTTGACTTTTAAAAGAAATTGCTGAATTTTCATTTTAAAAATATAAAGAAATAAAAGACTAGAAAAAATCAATTGTTAACCAAAAATCGAAAAATTAAATTTTCAGGTGAAGAAATTAATTTAAAACCAAGCTGATAAATTTACAACGAAATTTATAAATCTTCAACTATTATTTTTCTACAAAAAGACGATTTTTCAACAAAGTACATGAATTTTTAAACTAATAGTTTAACTTTTAAATATAAAATATCAATTTTCAACAAACTAGTTCAATTTTCATTCAAAAAACAAAAAAACTTCTGATAAAAATAGAATAGTTTATTTTCCGTTAGAAATTGAATTCTTAACCAAAAAATGGATTTTCAGCCAAACAGTTCAATTTTCTACTGGGATAGCTGAATTATTAGTTTGAAAATTTATTTTTAACGAACTAGTTAAATTTTCTAAAAGCGATGGATTCATTTTTAACCAAGATTTTACTTGTAATGGCAAGTGGTTGAATTTGTGACTAAAAAGAAGATAAATTCGTAACAAACAATGCAACAAAATTTTCTATTATCATTGTGAAATATATCCTATTTGAAATATTACTTGTACCCTAAAACCCACTTGAAGTAGTACTTTTTGTTTTTCTAAAATTTGGATTATTGAACTTTTAATTGTGAGGAATTCTGACTTGGGACAGGGAATTTTAGAATCCTTTTTTTTAAATTCCAATTATAATTCTTTCAAAAAAATTCCCATTCGATGTTAAAAATTCATTGTACCAAGTGAAATTATATTTCCTTTAAAAAAACATCCTCTTCAGGTCAGAATAAATGAGGATTAAGCGAATAAAACGCGATAGATCCATTTGCTGAAAACATTGAGAAAAATATTTTTTTTTTTCGTTCGGAATATCATAAATTCGATTATTAAACTTAAGACAGAAAAAAATCTAAGAGAGTAAAAAATTACATTTTTTTTATAATGGAAAAAAATAAAAATTCTGTATCTCCTAAAGTATAGATGAAAATTTACAAAATCATACTCAAGGAACGTTACATTTTTAAAATCGGGTAATAATTCTTTCCAGGGTAAACACCTGCTAACTAATGTCAAAAAAAAATAATAACACTTAAACTATAATAAATTATAATTTAATTAGACTAAAATGAGATAATTTGAAAAATCTAAGATCCATTAACCATAAATAAGTAAATAAATCCGTAACCTAATAACCTAATTTATAATTTGTAATAAACTAAAATAATGAAAACCTGAATGTTACTGCGGTCAGAATTAAATTCCTGGTTTTTTTCCAGGTCAATAAAATTGCTGACCCTGTGCATCTAGCGAAGCCCGCCGGTGATATCTGTGATTCAACACGGAAAGTTTGCCTCAGTTTAATGTACCCACCTTGCATTTACCCTGATTGATCTTTTACCTGCAACAGCGGCATAGCCCCATGCGCCAGCTCAATTTTTGAGGCATCGAGCTGAAATTCTGGGAGAAATTTTTTTGTGTCAAAGAAACTTTTAAGGCACATTTGTTTTTAAAAAAGTTTTTCTTATCTGACACAGTCTAATAAAAACATTTAAGCGCTTCAAGCTGCAAACTGTAACGGATAGGCTCAGTAATTATTTTCAATCATCCGGAAGGTTTCGATAGTGTTATTTCTTGCGAAAATCGCGATATTTTTAGACACTTTTTTTTGTTGGAAAACAAGTGCAAGAAAGCAGCCCGAACCTTTTTTTTTACTGCCGACCGCTCGTGCCTTTCTTCGACCCGTGGTTCTGAATCTTTGGGTGACACCTGGCACATCCTCGGCAGCAAAAAAAAGGTTCGGGCTGCTTTCTGGCACTTGTTTTCCAACAAAAAATGTCTACAAATATCGCGATTTTCACAAACAATAAGACTATCACAACCTCCCGGGTGATTGACAATTATTACAGAGCTTATCCGTTACAGTTTGTAATTTGAATCGCTATAATATCTTTATTATAACTGAAGATAATATAGTTGTACATTTTGTACTTTTAAGCAACAATGTTTATTATTTCTCAAAGCTCTCAAATGCAGTGTGTTCACAACAGTTTTCCTCATACTCATAAAGTTTTTCAAATTTTACCCATTTCCACTTGTGTAAGAAATAATATTCTAAACTTGACTGTCCTTGAATGTACCCGAAAATCCTTACTTCTTTAAACATTTTTTAGTCTGCAGAGCACAGAAAGTTTTTTACTCAAACGTCTTCAAGCTCATTTACGTAGAACACTTTTAGCTTTCATATGACTATTTTTTTATTGCGCTAGCATTTTTTTTTGCTGAGTTATTAAGCTTCAAAGGCAGATGCCTATCATTTTCTAGACGATAGTAGTCATTTGTCTCGTGCAGACAACTTTTTTTATTATGTTGGTCTGTGTTAGTACTTACATAAGTAAAGGAAAATTGTGGCAGAATCTCCCATTGTAGGAGTTTTAGAAAATTTTCAGACTTAAGATGGAAAAAAGAGGAAGAAGGAGAGTAGGAAAAAGGGGAAAAAATAAGAGTAGGTAAAAAAGAGACGGTTTATCATTGCTGTTATTCTTTTTCTTTTGAAAGTGGACAGTTAATTATAAGTATACTAAGGAACAAGTGGGGTAGAACTGTAAAAAACGGAGATTGTAGTGGAACTCTAATTTGCTTGCAGGATGTAAAAAAAATGTATAAAAGCAGAGCAGCTGTTGCTATACATAGCAGGTCATGTCGGAAAATAACCACGAATTGTTTCCAAGGGGAGAATTCAGTGAAAAATATGAGAAGAGCAATGTCAGAGCAAACGCACATATGTAGGTGTTTTTATTACAGGTTTCATCCAGCTTCTAACTCAACGAAATAACAGCCATGCCTACAAAGCTTGTCATGTCCAAGGTAAAATAAAAAACAAACTAAATTAAACGTTTTCGCTCTTTAGAATAAAGCTAAACGAAACTTTCTACTAGATACAAGATTTAAGAAATCCTGTATCTGCATTTGAAATTTTTTGAGGAGGCGGCTATTAAGAAAAATAAGAATAAGAAGAAGGAGAACGAAAAATGTTGTGGTCGAGAAATATGAGGACAAGATGAAAATGATGATAAATTAGAGGATAGACGGATGAAGATGGTAATGAGGTGAAGAAGAGGCAAAAAAGAGGAAAAGAACTAGTAGGAAGACAATGAAGAGCATGAAAAGGATAATAATGCTGAAGAGACGGAGGAGGAATGGGACAAGGAATCATGAGGAGAAAAAAAATGCAAAAAGACTAGAGGAGAATAAAGAGGACAAAAACTGAAGAAATATGAGATCAGAATGATGATAAATATGAGGGAAAGGACGGTAAAGGAAGAAGAAAATAAGAAGGAATGTAAAGGAAGGAAAATAAAGAGGAAGAGAACTGAAGAACAGAAGAAAGAATACGAGGTAAGAGTCATCAAAAATATAAGGAAGAGGAAGGTAGAGAGGACTAGGATAATAAAGGCTATGAGGAAGATGATTAAAAAGATGAGGAAAAAATTGAGAAGGAGAGAAGCAGGAAGATGAAAACGATGAGGATTCTTGCGAGACGGAGAGCAGCAGGTAAAAGAATAAACAGGAGGCAGAAAATAAGAAGAAGAGTAGAAGAGAAAGAAATCAAAGTGAACGGAAAAAAGAAGATGGTGACGAGGCGGACGAGGCGCAGGATAAGAAATAAAGTGAAGGGTTAAAATAAGAGAGAAAGCAGGCGGGGAGATAAACTAGACAAGAACTGGACAACAAGAGGGGACAAGGCGAGATAAGAATAATGATACAGATGATATGCGGAATATTATTAAGGAAGAGGATAAAAACGATGTGTCGAGGCGGTTCAAAATCAGAACAAACAAGAACAAGAAGCGGAATAATGAGAAGAAGGCGAAGAGAATAAAGAGGAAGAGAACTGAGAGGACGAATAAAGAAAAAACAAAATGAGAATTATAATGAAGATGAGAAAGAGGATGAAAATCATAAAGATACAGACGAAGCGGATGAATAGCAGAACAGGCAATAGACAGGTGAAATAAAATGAGAAGGGGAATATGAGAGGATGAGAATAAAGAGGACGACCAAGAAAAAGATAAGACAAAAATTATTAAAAATATGAGGCAGGGAATTCGGATTATAAAGATGATTGGGAAGAAGACATGCCGTTCAAGACGGCGACAAGATGGAAAAGGAGGAGAATGCGTAAAAAATGGGAGGAGAATGAAAAAATTATAAAAGTAGAATGCAGACTACAAAAACTCAAAGACGAGAAGCAAGAAGATGAGATCATGAAATATAGTAAAGATCAGAAAGATCGTTCGAAAGAGGATAAAGACGATGAATGTAGTGACGAGGCAAAGGAGAAGCAGCACAAAGAAGAGTGAGGGAAAAAATGATGAAGAGGATGAAAATGAGGCAGAAAGTGTATGTAAACTAGGAGGACGAGAATAGGGATAATAAGGACTAGATAATAGAAGACGAAGAAGGTCAAGGTTCTGAAATAACAAGACGATAATTATAATAAAGACGGTGAAGAAAGAAGGAAACCCCCGAAATTTTAACGAGATAGGGGAGGAACATAACAAGGAATAATGATGAGAAAGAGAATGAGGAGTAGGGAAGGGGAATAAAGAAGAAGGGAACTAGGAGGAGGAGAGGATGAAACTATTGAAGAACAAGGAGGAAGAAGACGAAATAAGAATTATTATACAAATGAGGAGAACAAGGAAAACGATGAAGATGCTGATGAGGTTCAGCAGAAACTAGGACTAACGAACAGGAAGAAAACGAGAAGCACAGGCAGTGAACAAAGATGATGAGAAGCGGAGAATCATTAATAGGAGATGGCAAAGTAGGTGAACAGGACAAGTAAGAAGAGGTTAAGGAAAAGAAGGATTAGAATAAAGATGAAGAGTAAGGAAAGAATGAATGAAGAAGTATTTCCCTTAAAAGATCAAATTCTCCTTGAAATCGGATCATCTAAACTCGAATCGTTTACTTTTCTAAACAATATCTCAATTTCAAATACTGAGAAAGAAACAAACAACATAAAATGCATCAAATGGATTGTGAGAAAAGAAGAAAGCGACAGCCTGAGGGCTGGGAAATGTCGGTGTAAAGGTAGATCATTAATGTTTCCGCGGATATATCAAGAGAAGGATTGCGTTTCCATTTCAAAGAACATCATGCCCGAGGCACTTAACAAGAGGCCTGTTCCTGACTTCCACACCCGATTTTTGATACTCATGTTAGCTTTTCCCAAGAGCGGATCATTTCTACAGGCCTTTGTGGATACGTTTCATAAGTCCTGCCTCATTGTCGATTCATGTATACGTTCCAATTTTCACATTTCATTGGATCATAAAAAATATAATAAAAAGATAATCAAGGATAAAGGATAAATAATGGAATAACAGAAAAGATATAAAAGAAATAAGCTTATTCGGAGGGAATATAAGAGCCATAAAAAACAGAGAGAGGTAATTAAAGGGATAAAATCTTTTTCAGGGTATGATAACTTGAGATAGAGTAAAAGAGCAGACAGGAAAAAGATCTTTCCTCGAAAAGTGACAAATGGACCTAAGATAGTAGGAAAACTATTGTTCACACGAAAATTTATCTCTATTCGTGTCTAATATACTGCACAACTTATTTTCAGCCCACTGCGAAATCCTCACTGGTTAAAATCGTGCGTTTCGAAATTTCAAATATTTTTTTCTGTACAATTTCAAGTATAACTAGTTAAAATAAACTATATTAATCTGAGATTACTCAGTATAAAAAATGGTTAAATTGTAGGTTCTGAATGAAAAGAAAGAGCCATCCGTAAATTACGTAACACATTTATTGAAAAGCCTATATTACACATTTAAAAAAATATATTTTCAGTCATTTTCTTATTAAACACAATTTATGTAGCTACTATCCGAAACACCTGGATTTTGATTTCTTTCTTAATATAATGATCCACATATTACATATAATATATAACTAGTT
>JAAAKG020144250.1:0-11166 GCA_010014905.2 Druon quercuslanigerum
TTCAGATTCAGAAGAGGAGAAATGTGTTGCGCGCGCAACCTAGTCATGTGCTATGGTCTCCTACTATTTTCACACGGGCATAGACCTGTCATAGTATTGGAGTGAATGCGGTTTCAGATCTGGGACCACTGATGCCATCTGCTATCTGTTTGATGAAATCCGTTATAAATTCAATGGTATTGAGATTCATCGTTGCAAGAATGTCGGTCTCACTAGTATCATGAAAAACTGCGTCTCACTTACCCCTGGACAAATAAATTTTATGGAGAATGCTGGATGGTTCGACATCCCAGAAGAAACTAAACGTCTTACCAATGATGCGGGATACTTTGATGTCACTGTTCCACTTAGTATGATCTTGGGATTTGCTGAAGACACGACAGCAGCCAGGAAACGAAGAGCAATTTAAGATCTCGATACAGCAATAGATTTGAATTTATGTTTAAACTATGATTACTTTTTTGTCACATTATAGGTTAAGAGTTTCTCTTATAAAATTAGGTTAAGTCTTTTTCTTGAATAAAACAAAAAATTTAATTTTATATCAAGTGAAGATTTTTTTTTAAAAAACCTATTCAGTTAGTTTAAAATTAGTTATGTTGATTTTGAATTTCATTCGGCATATTTTCCGGCGTTGAATATTGCAAACATCGTTGGGATCAATTCAAACTCCATATATTGCCTATTTTCAGCCTTCAACAATCACATACATCTTCGTTGGGCTGAATTTTCAATGTTGGGTTACAAAATACTTTCTCAGCCAACATCGTTGGTATACATTTCCAAATTTCGCGCGTGATCTCGTTTTCATCAGCACTAGATAAATTCTCTAGGATACCAGGTCCCTCCTAGAGTATTTAGACCTTACCCCCACATGCGGGGCTCTGCGCGGGTGTACTTCTATTTCCCTAGCTACTTGTGGAAACAGAATGGAGAATATAGAAAAAAACCAAGATAGGAGTGTGTATGAGGAGTTGGGTGGTCTATTGGACGTGATGGAGAAAACGGAGAAATCCATTAATAAGAGGGATGTAGCGGAGATGGAAGTGACGCTCATGGAGCAGCATCATCTCCTCATAGAGCTAGAAAAGAAAGTGAAGGAAATGCGGAACTTTAGCAGCAGAAAGGCGAATATGTGGCTTCCAATTAGAGAAGGCCTGAAAGAGGCGGAGAGATTAGTGGATAGACTCCGCGCTCGCTTAATTATTAGCGAGAGGCTCTACAGAGATCTCATTGAGAACGTCGGAAGAACGGCTAGAATGAGAGCTATGTCCAGAAAGGAGAAGGTCAAGGCTGGAAAAAGTACTAGCCAAAACTGTACTCAGACTGAAGATGCCGTGGTGGCTCCTACTTCCAAAGATAGGAAGCGAGAGAGGGAGGCCACCCTGAGTCCAGTGGGAGCGAGCTCTTCCAAGCCTAGGACCAAGAAGCAGAGGACTCGCTAAGTTACGTCAGTAACCTCGACCCCGAGGAAGGAAACAGGGAAGGAGGAACTTGCTTCCGGTGATACCCAGAAGTAGAAGAAGACGCAGAGGCGAGGACGACCCGCGGCGGTTCTTATCAAACCGGCCGAGGGTTTGAGCTACGCGGAGGTCCTCAGGGACCTTAAGCATAAGGTAAAAGCTGACGCCTGTAGCGTAAAAATGAAGGGAGTCAGGCAAACTAGAAACGGAGAGGTTCTTGTAGAGCCAGGAGCTACAAATGAAGTCAACGCCGAGCTGTCGGCTGCGATTAAGGAGGTTGTTGGTGTACGGGGTAGTGTGCGTGAGCTCGTCCCCCGTATCGAGGTCGATGTTCTGAATCTCGACCCAACCACTGAAGCAGAGGAGGTCGAGGCGGCCGTGAGAAGCCACTTCGGTAAGAAATATGCTGTAGAAATTAAGGTCAGCCTCACAAAAAGACTCTTCAGAGGTAATCTGAAGGATTTCCTGGAGCTAGCAGAGGAGATAGCGGCGAGACTGTTGCGCACAGGACACCTGAAGGTAGGATGGGTGTGCTGTCGAGTGCTCAAGAAGATGGAGAAGACACGCTGCTACCGCTTCGGCCATATGGCAGCAAGGTGCGAGGGTCCAGATTGTCAGAGGGCCTGTTGGAGATGCGGCAAAGAGGAACATTGCAACGTGCAACGTGCGAAAGCACACCGCAGTGCTACCTATGCGCCACAAAGGAAGGAAAGCCCCTGACAGCAGCCTCGTTGAAGAAGCCTCCGGGACGCACAAGCTAATAACGTAGCTGGGCAGGTTCGATAACAAACCCAGACCTGTAGAAGGAGCACTAGATAAGTAGACATTTTACCTAAATTCATATATTAGGCCGAAGTTTCTGAAAGCCTCGAGCATCGCCTTGCTCTCTTGGGTAAACTGTCTTTAGTTTACTTACTCCTTTTCAACACATGCGCAATGCTGAAAAAGTTCTGTATGAGACAGAAATATATGTATGCACTTATTATATATATTTTTTTTGTCATAAGGACAACCGCAGGATTTCGCCGGGATCGGATGCTAATCTGAAATTTGTACCCGATCCCAGCGAAACCTTGGTAAAATTTCAACCATAACCACGTCTCACGACCGTGAGATAGGTGGTTACAGTCTGCGAGGAAATCAATACGACAAACCGGCAAAAGTCTCGTGCACCCCGAGGACACGGAGTGACCCAAAGACGACCGCTTTCTGCATTTCCCCGCAAGTGTTTTAGCATATTCTTCTCACGCACGGATGCTTTTTAGGCTATTAACCAGTGAAAGTTTGGCACCTCTAAGAGCGATGATGGTAAGGACGATTAATTTAACAGAATACTCCGGGTACAATCGTCGCAACTCCCATACAAGGTTTCTTTCCTTTCAGTCTCTTTGGCTATGATGTTTTTGTCAGCTGGTGCCGAAAATTCGATAACGACTATTGACTCTATTTCTCTAGGAGCGTTTAGCGGAGAAATATTAAGGTCAATGCCGTAAAAGTGCCAGAGATGGTCATAAAGCACTCATTGTGCCGCATTGTGCCTTTGGTAGTAGGTCATTCACGCATGATTTGGACAACTAAATAGTATGTGTCCTAGGTGCTCGGGATATGCATGGCACGCCCTGCAGCTATCATTGGAAATGTCTTGGCTGAAAATGTAGCGACGGTATGTCAATGTGGAAATGACACCATCTTGACATGACAAAATGAAACCCTCCGTGCCCGACTTCAATCCGCGTGATTTAAGGAAGTTTTTCTCGTGTGCTTTCTGAATCCGGGCTTTCAGTAGTGAGTACTCGAGATTGATAGTACTATCTGCTCCTGGAGCGGAAAGGTTCTTCAAGCCTCTCAATACTTTTTTCAGCTCCTCGGTAGTGATGGTCGGGCATTCTTCCTTAGGTGTTGTTATGAGGGTATCACACAGCTCCTTGAAGCTATTTATGTTCTCTGAGTCTTCTTTAACTCTATTTTGCACTTCGTAGGCTTCTCTCCAAAAGACTTTTACCGCCTCTGATTTGGGCGGGTGGTCGACAGCAACTGGAGGGTCTCGGAAGAGTCGAGATGGTTCAGAGAGAAACTGTCGGTTTTCTTTGACCCACCTCTCTCTCCGCTCTTGACTTCTTTTACCGTCAGATAGTATCCGTATTTTCTCAACAATATAATGCCTGATGGTCAGCAGCTGTGACTTGGTAAGTGTGTGATAACGGATCCGGAGTTTGCGCGCGAACTTTAGAACCTTTGCGGTAAAATTCCAGCCAGATTTATATAGTCAATCACACACAGAATGCCTTAGAATCAACCGTTGGTTTTGTTTTACGGGTCGCATGAGCTAAAGCTCTCGTTGCATTATACACACAACAATTGATAGTCCAGAGGTCGAATTCTTCGGAAAATTATCCACGAAGCTCTTCATCTATTTCAGTCAGATCTTTAGGCTTTGGAGAAACATGGGTGTTGATGTTTCGCCGTGTTATAATACATCGCTAGTCCTCTATCGGATGGCTGCCTGCGTCTGGTCTGTTCACCTTTCTTTCTCTGCTGCCGACTTGTTCTGGCTCTAGCAGAGCAGGCGCTCTGCTTACAAAACCCCTTTTTTGGTGTACTTCTGCCTGGTTTCGCAGATATTGTTGCGAAAAGTGCGATAGCTCTGGGTTTATCTCGGACTACAGAGCATGCAGTCGTGCAATGTAATTCTCTCGTTCAGGGGGTTACAGTCGCTCTGTAGCATTCTAGCAAGTCATGGTTTTGTGGATTCTTTCACCTAAAAGCACCAAGATTCCGCCGATCCATTGCGTTCACTACATCTCCATTGGTTCCCCCAGCTCAAGAGTGGTCGGCATTGGTGGCCGACCCATTGTTGGACGCCCTGCACGTTCTGTTGCTTTGAACCGCACTCACTACAATTATGTTTGATTTTATCATTTTTGTTGCCACGAGAAGCTAGGGAAAGGGGTTCGGCCATCCTTGTAGAGCCTTGCATGCAAGGATAAGGCTGCGTACTCTGAGAGGTCGCCCGGTATCTCAGTCACCGTTCTAGACACCTCACCTAGGTGCCATGCAGCTTTCGGCACGGTTTTCACACCTCCGCTTGGTGGATAATTCCTTCGGGACACCTTACCAAAAATGTGTTGAAAATTTTGCGCTATCATTTACACATTCCAAAATTATGTGAGAAAAGTAAAATTATGCTTCCCTGTTGCCACAGTATATTCATTATGCTTGGCATGGAAACTTTATATAACATAAAAGTGCAAATTATAATGTTTAAAACAACAATATTCTTTTCTTATTCTGTTTTTCCTCCTATTTCTGTATGTTTTATAAAATTTTAGGTGCGAAGAAATTATTAATGAAACCTTGTTGCAGAAATTTTAGAAAAATAATTTTTTGGGTGCCGAGGTTATAAATTTTTCATCTCATCTATTATCTATTTTTTAAGATTTGTATGGGGAAGGACCAACCATTTTTTCATTCCTTACAATAAATGTTTAAAGCCAATTTATTTTTAACGTGGACACAAAATAATAGTCTTTTCATATTAATAAAATATTTCTCTGAAACTAATATGCATATATAAAAAATGAAAAAAAAGAGTATTTTCACCCAGACAAACAAACTATCGTTACACGCTAGTCGAAAAATAAAAAAAAGGATTTTTATGAGCCAACCATACATATCTTTATAATAGAAATAATGTCCAAAAAATTGTATTATGAATTGTGTCTGTTGGTGTTAAAAGTTTTTAGTTTCGCATGTTTGTTTAATGATTTAGAACAAAACGTTTCTGTGACTGAGAGTGCTGGGGACCGCGAGTGGCGACTAGATGTTCCAGCGAATAGGTGTCGGGCGACTAGATTTCACGTACCCCTTATAATCGGCAACTCAGGCCTAGTCCATCGCGAGCCAGATGCAAAAGTCTGGATAGAAGGATCTGGATTGGAAAACGTACACGTTCCAGCTGCTTCAGGATTGGTTGCTTTAAGGTCACCGGAAGAATTAAAATTGTCAGGTCCATTTCTTTACTTCTTGAAAAGTTCCATATGGTAGTTTTAGACAATCTTTTCGTCAAACAATTAAGCTATCATTTATTTGGATCGTTTTATTCTTTCAATTTTCTCAGAAGATATACAGAAGAAAAATTTTTACAGGAATTTAAAACTATTACCTAAAATATTTCTGGTTATTTAAAATTTCTTGCATACAAATAAAACCTTTTTCTGTCATTTTCTATGTGGAAAAGGTTCAATGCATAAATTATAACACAACAACGGCATAAGCGTGGGGTTAGCGTTGGTTGACCGTGAGGTAAGCATGGAGTAAGCGTGGCTCAAGATCGGTTCACTGTTCACCCGCTGTCGTTCCATGGTTATAAACAATGGGTCCCCAATGGCTAATGGCCCCCCTGCCATTCTTCGCCCACGGTCGAACGTAATTTGGTTGAAATTGAACTTTGGCAAAATTTTTGAAAGATAGATATAATCTAATAAATTTTCCTCACTTTTTAGAAAGGACTGATGGATAAATATTTCCTTTTATTGGACTATGCGCAATTTTTTAAGAGTTCTCGCGTGAAAGAAGTTTGCGTGGTCCAAGCATTGCAAGAAATTTGGAAATATCTGGCTAAAGCACGGGTCAGAGAAAATTAGCCTGCGTTAATAATGGAAATCTTAGGTTTGCCAATAGTTTACACGTCTCTAAATGGTAAGTTCACCACCCGGGTACACGGGGTCGTGCACCAGGTAGCTTAGCACGTATTCTACAGGGACTTTTATGAAACTTAGATGGTTTCGACAGCTAAAATAAATACCAATGATGAGCCGACTATCCGGGTGCACCGAATCGAGAACCAGGTAGTTTAATACGTATTCTACAGGAATATTTAAACAATTTTAATTTTTTCATTAACGAAAACAATTCCAAATGGCGCGCCAATGACCCGGATGGACCGGGTCGCGCACTAGGTAGCTTAGCGCGTATTCTACAAGAACCTTTTCAAAATTGAAATTTTTCCAACAGTCGAAATAACTGCCAATGATGAGCCGAAGTTTCGGGTGCACCGAATCGAGCATCCGCTACTTTAATACCTATTCTACGAGAACTTTTTGATAATTTAAATTTTTCGAATAACGTAAACAATTGTAAAGGGTTATTGGACGAACCGGGTGCACCGGGTCGCGCACCAGGTAGTTCAGCACATATTCTGCGAGAAATTTTTAAGAATTTAAATTGTTCGAACTGCCCAAGTAACTAATAATGGTGAGTCGACGACCCGGGTACACCGGGCCGTGAACCACGTACCACAACAATGGCATAAGCGTGGGGTGAGCGTGGGTTAACCGTGGGGTAAGTATGGAGTAATCGTGGCTCAAGATTGGGTCACTGTTCACCCGCGGTCGTTCCACGGTCGTCCCATGATTATAAACAATGGGTCAAGCCTGGCTAATGGCCCCTCTGCCATGATTCGCCAACGGTCAAACGTAATTTGGTTGAAAATGAATTTTGGCAAAAGTTTCGAAGATGGAAAATTTGAGGGCAATTTTTCAGATTAGCAGGTTGTACTTATGACAGACTTTTAATTATATATTTATCATAATTTACAATAACATTTACTGTAACGTCTCGTTTGATCGAATGAGCCAGTGGGGCGAGTTCTATCAATGTATAAACCAAATTTAGGAATAGGTTAGTTTAAAATGTTACTTGTAGTATTGCTGTAATAAAAGTTGCACAAGGATAAAGTATTCCTATAAATTTTTACTTTAAGATTGAACTGAATTACGCACGTTAAACCCTATCATTACATTGTTCTAAGAATAAACATCATTATGCCTACGTTTTTCCTATTAATTTTTTGATTTTTTACGTTGTTTAAATACAGGCATGTTTGCCCCAGATTTCCTCTTCTCATTTTTTCCTTTTGCTTTTTTTCGATTAATTTACTCACTGGACTGTCTCTAGCAACGATGCTTTCCTGCTTTCAAGGCTCGTTGAAGCACGATTAGTTTTTCTCTTATACGCCCACACCATACGGAAAGTCTGCATATGAAATGCAATAACTTTCGAAAATTGCTTAAATGCTCACAGAACTTTTTAAACATATTTCAGGTTGAAAATTACATAAGATAGCTGAACTTATGTCTATAAGATGAAATGTAAATCAGTAATGACAATGAATTGTCATCATTAAAAGTAATAAATTGTGCTTATATTTTATTTTTATCAAATGTAAAACCGATAACATGACATATCAGTGCGAAAAATTAGTAATAAACAATAAAAAAAAGCATCTGTGACGTACAAGTTGATAGAACCTGCCCCATAGGTGATGGAAAAATTGCAAATGCGCTTCGAAATTGAAATAAAACCTTTTCAAAAAAAGATTCATCTAAGAATATTAGGACATGTATATACTTACGGTATGAAAAAAAATTTATTTATTCCAAAACACTAGTGCTATATGGCAAACTACTTCGTAAAATTTCCCGAAGGACGATTTTTTCACATTTTCCTACAGTTGCGGTTATGTTACCAATTACAACTATCGACACTACATGCGCGCCACGTTTACTTGTATGAAGAAAGGTAACTAGCGGAACCAACTTTTTGCGGAAATTCCATATAAAAATATAAAGGACATTTTAGGAATCGCTAGAGATCGGACTTGCTCCGTGATCTAACCGGTTCCACTCTACCCTACATGGTCTCTAATCTTATTCTTTTCCTTTTTAATTCCCTAACCTCATACCTCTTTTTTATTCTTTTTCTTGCCATATTTCTCTTCCTAAGAGATTTTTAATTCAGTGTTTTTTTACTTGCATTTTTTCCATGTAATCAGAAACGATATTTCTAAAATTATTATTATTTCTTTATAGATAAACATATGCCAATTTTTTGGACCTCCCTAGCGACCTAGAGAAAAAATATAAAAATATGTTACACGTATCAAATTACTCGTAATTGAAAATCAAAATGAGCATCGCTTTTTGTTTTTTAAAAATTTCAAAAAATTACCCCTATTTAGAGGTTCAGAAGGCCCCAACAAATTTAAAAAATGGAAACACCACTAATTATAAAAAAAATTTTTAAATGTATTTGTTCTATAAAATAAATAATAGAAAAGTAAAATCATGTATTTTTTTTAATTATAAGGTGTTGATTCGAAAAATGATTTTATAATTAGTGGTCTTTCCTATTTGTTATTTTTTGGGGGTCTTCTGAACCCTAAAATAAAGGTATTTTTTTGAACTTTCTAAAAACGAAAGTCGATGTTTATCTTGGGTTTCTGAAGAAAAGTAATCGGTAGCGAGGTCAAAAATATAGGCTTAAGAACAGCCTATTTTCGCGACACTTTTTTGTTTTATATTTAATGGTGATTTAGATTATACAGAATGTTATTTCACTTTCCTGAAAAATTCAGATTTGGTTGGTTATCTAGTTCTGTGTACTAAAAGGTTTCATTTATGATTGAATTTAAACATGAAAAGCTTACAATACAAACACAAAACAAGTTTTTCTTATGGTTGAAAAGAATTTAATTTTTAAGGTATAGTTCAGGATAGTTTTTATTTTTCTTAAATACATTACATAATCCGTAAAGCATTAGGATTAAATAAGACTAGCGCAACTTTTACCTGAACAGAAAGCAGAAAAATGTTAACATCTAAATAAATAAATAATATTCAACTGATTTTTTTTAAGAAATTTTTTATTCAGAAATATTTCAAAGTTAGTTACAATTGAACCCTCGGAAAGCAAAACCGAGCGGGGGCTTGGCCTAGTAGGAAAGGATTTTTTAGAATGAGTTCATATTCCGGCAGAAGACTTTACTTTACTGGGTATAGGCTTGTGAAACTTTTCTTTTCGTAAGGTAGGCTTAGAATCACTGTATGAATTTAATCACAACCAGTGGTAACCGGTGGCTGCATCTGATTTTATTAAAAGCACACGTATTTTCCTGGACGTTTGGCCAAGGGAGAAGAAAACTGAAAAGAACCACCTCCCGAGTTCAGACGATTTTCCGACAGTCTATTTTGAAGGCACACACTTGACCCTACTCATCGAATGCACACAGTTATCCTCGCCGCCAAACCTCCCGCTCGACATTCGTTTATAATACAGCGAATACACAACTTGCTCGTTCCTCGAAAATGGTCAACCATCCTCGCTTAAAATGGCTTGACATCTGGACTACTCCCGAGTCGAGATTCACACAGTGATCCCATATCTGAAACCGCATTCACTTCAATAATATGACACGTCTATGTCCGTGTAAAAAGAGTAGGAGATTTCTCCTTTTCTGAATCTGAAAACTCGAAGGTTCACGATTGCCGATCAGCAAACTTCGGTGGTCGTATATCGATACTCGTAGAGGACGCGGGAAAAATTTAAACCTGTATATTGTAATATCACCTACATTTAAGTTCAAGGTTGGTTAGAGACGTGTCAAATAAAGTCTTATACCCTTATTGGTTAGTAATTGGTTTTTACTGACCATATAAATCAAACTTTTTGGGTCAAAAAAAACGTAAACTAAACAACAATACAACTGTAAAAGCGGATAATTTTGAAAAAAATCTTAGAAATATTATTTTTTAACCCAAAACAGATGTAGTAATTATTTAGTTTGTAAAATATAAGGAAAAATCTTTATAAACATATACTATTTTATGGGAATTGGTTAAGTTTTTAAAATTTACATCATGTAACTATTATTAGTATAAAACTGGAATTAAAAAAATCTTTATTACATCTGTTAGGAAAAAAGAAATAAAACATCAAATTTTTATAACGTTTAAAAACAAATTAAATTTTTATGTGTTGTCCTTTAAAGGAAGTAATACGACATGTATTTAACTAATTTCGCGGAATTAAGTGATAACGTGTATTATCAAAAAAATATCCAAGTAGCGTAGAGAACCTGCAATTGATCTATTAATAGACTACAAAGTTTGAAAACTTAAATTACTGAATTGGAAGTAAGGTTATGCAATGAACGAAAAACAACAATTTTGAGCTGTATATATAAGAAATATATTGGCACGGTGGAAAAAGCCTGAAATTCATAAAAAACCACCGAAAACGACCTATAAAAAAATTTGAGAATGAAAAAATAAAAAGAAGTGCCCTTCGCCTCTGACAAACTAAAAATATATCTAATATAATTATTAATAAATTCAATATATAAATAATAGCATATATAATAAAATAATAATATATATAAATAAATCATAAATAAAGAACAATATCGGGGTGCTTTCTGTACTTGGATAATTTTTTGATAATTCATGTTATCAGTTTATCAGCTTTTAAAATTCAAATATTCACAACATTGTCAAACATTTTTTTTCGTGAAATCGTTTACATACATGTAATCTTATTTCCTTTAAAAGACAACATATAATTTAAGCTAAAGAATTTTCATCCAATGGAAACAATTTCAAATTGGTAGATAACTTTAATTTTACAAAAAACAGTATTAATACTTATACTTTATCAACTATTCCGCATTTTAAAGAAATTCAAGAACATGGTGAATTCAATGATTTGAATGTTTCACGCGATTAATTCTTCTATATATGCAATATCAAAATAATAATTCCGTTATTAATACTATTACAGCAGATATATTTTATACTTATATTTCATTGCATTATAATAGAATTAATAGAATTAATATAATGTATAATTAACTATACATGATATTATA
>JAAAKG020144251.1:0-11165 GCA_010014905.2 Druon quercuslanigerum
ATAACGTAGGTCTGTAATTATTAAGGATTTTTTCTCATATCCGCCACATCGGAACTAATTCTGTAATTCCTCAAGTAAAAATTTTTCCCGTGTAGATGCTACAGGAAGACAAGATGAAGATGGCAATTCATTTTCTTCATGTGTATCGTCTTCTACAACCTTGACCCAAAGATCATACAAAACCTTATATTTTTCATCAGCTTCCCAACCAATACCAGTGGGTCTTGCATTTTTAAAACGTTGTAAAACGTCAGCGTCAATTTTGCTTTCAACGTATTCCCGATGAGATGAAACTTTTACTGATATTTGTAAATCAGATTCGTAAGATTCACATTGAGAGTTTGTACTTAAAAATTGTTAATGGTGTCTCAAATTCTCAAGCAGCATTCCCATTAAACAGTGTAGTAACGTTTTCTTTGTCCTTACCAGCTACATCATACACAGCTTTTCCTCTCTCTGCTAAGACAAGAACTTTGAGGATTTTGAAGTATCTTGACATTTTCGCCAAGCTCTTCTGTCACATGAAAAATCCAAAAACAAATGCTATTTTTAGTGACGATTGCCCGAGCCCTGCAAAGATGTTCGGCTCCTTTTTGTCCAACACGTGGATGACGCCTGAGAAAACATTCAAACCTCTTTCTTCCCGGAACATTATTTTTAAAAGGATTTCTTAAGACTTCTGCTTCCACGAATTTCTCGACAGATTGTATCAAGAAGTCTTTATTTATTGAAAAACGCATTGTAATAGTTGCTAATAACTACTTCTCCAATTTATCTTCGATATTGTGACCAAGTACAGATTCCAGACCAACACAGCCTGAAGTTTCTGGTGATTTTCCTTGGAGTTTATTACGCAACGTTGTTCCAGGAACTTTATATTGTTTACTGGCTGTTGAAATAGCGGACCCATTTTTATATGATTCTAAAGCTTTCTTTAAATCAGCTTCTGAATACATGAAAAATGTTCTTTTAGGTTTACTGATGGTAGCTGAAGGTGATTTAGGAATTTTCTTCACGGACTTCTTTTTTACTCTCGACGGCCTTCTAACCTATCAAATATAAAAAATAAGAAAATTAGTTTTATCAATAATAACTGAATAATATGCGTGTGTATAACCCAAAATATTAAATCAAAAAGTACTATGGCCATCAGTGGAAAACGTATCTACCATTTGTGGCCATGGTATGACCAAAAGTAGCACTTGTATACTTTTGCAGTACCAGTTGTTGCCATGGGCTTTTTTATTCACATTTTAGGTTATTGTCAGTAAATTTATGATTTTTTACTTACTGTTAAGTTTTTTAAGTAGCAGTATATAATATAAACATTTAAAGAAGAAAATGATTTTCAACAAATATCAGTAATTTACTCACCAGGGTGTTCTGTAGATTCTTATAAGAAATAATTGAAATTTGCTGAGGTCAACACGTATCCACATATGTTTTCAATTATTTCTTAAACTATACCATTAAATTGATATAGAAAGGAGTTTATAACGTTGCCAACATATCAAAACCCCTATAAATATACTACAAAATACTATAGTAAGAACTAAATATTTAAGATTTACTTATAAAACTCAAACTGGCCACAAGCGGTACAGTGGCTACAAGCGGTACATTTACCCTTTTTTTTAATAAGCATAGCGACATTTTCAAAACTTTTACGAATATTTAAAAAATTTATAAGAAAAATGAGTTTTTTGAAAGCTTTGTTTTAAAAGACGTGCACATTTTTGCAATTTATGAGATCTAAAGGTTTTTCTGGTTTCAGCTTATCTAATATATTTCACTGTTTTGAAATACATCAAGAAGTTAAAAATTAAGTAAAAGTGGGCTGATATGACATCCTTACCTCACTCCTCTTATCAACCAGAAACTATCTCCTACTTGTTCTTCTACCTTTACCCTTTTTTTGTCTCTCTAAAATTTCTTATAAGTAATAGGTACTGATATAGTCTAATCACCATTAATTTTCCGTTTGGAATTTTTTTTCGGCAAAAATTGTTATTATTATACAAAAAAAATCAAATAATTTATTATTTATTATTCCCAAAAGAATTCAGAAAAAGGTGGGTTATTTAAGAAAATATTTTGTTCGTTTTTTCTAAAATCCAAAATAACTTTGTAATTTTTAATTTTATTTTTTGAATTTTCAAACACTGCAAAAACTGTATAAATTGAAACAAAAAAATCATTGATATCCCATAAATTGCAAGAATGGCAAGTATTTTAACATAACTTTTTTTTAAACTCAGTGTACAAAGCCAAGCTAATCTTAAACATCTCACTCGCTGGCCTGCATGATACAAAATGGATTCGGTTATGACGCTTATATTAATGCCTTCTTTACACTCTACATCTCTCTTTCTGTTATTTGAGGTTTTAATTTTAAGGCGTCCGATAGTTATTTTTTCACCTTGTTTTCTGTGATATATTTGGAAAGCTACTCCAGCACTTATGAATGCTGATTCTCTGGTATAGAAGCTTTCTTTTAAATAGGTTGGGAACAGATTAAAAGCGGATTCAGCTAATTCCTCCATGCGGTCTAGTAATATACTAAAAACTTATGGAGATTTTAGTTCGCAAAGTACTAACACGTTCATTCCAAAAAACGTATCCTAAGAAAAATAATTACGTATAGTAATTGGTACGGCGGAATTCATAGTTGATCACAAGTCTTGCAAATTTATTTTTAGAGAAGTAGGTCGTTTTCTTTTTTTCCAATAGCATGTTGTGATTGTCCTTATTATCTTCAAAATTGTAGACTGCTATCAGAAATTCCCCTTCGTAGGAGCTCATTAAAATCTGATAGGTATAATTCGATAGTCTGGGATGTGGAACATCAAAAGTATTTAGAGGAAATAAATTAAAGCAGGAAGTAATATTAAAGCATGTCTTGCTCCACGCCTCTTTACCTTATTCTTTAAAAAAGTATTATAATTTACCTTCAATAATATTCATCCGTGATACCTCATTTTCGTTAAATGAACCAGTGTTTTGCACCGTCAATGGTTTAGATTTCTGATCACTTACCAAGCAATTCGGATACCGCCTTTCTACAATCCGTGATTCCGGAAAAGAAAAAGGTCTTGCGATAGCAGATGATACAGAATGAGGACTATCAATATCCAATAAACTTGAAGAAAAAGTTTTAGAAGAGCTACTAAGGTTTTGCGAAAAAGTGGAAGTCGGTGATGTTTCATTTTCTATTGGTTCGTATGACAACGAGGATGAATTAGAAGCATCAGACAATGCAGAAACGCATGATGGATTGAATGAATTTTCGACTACACTTCACAATGTCCTGGGATCTCCATTGAAAATGTATGAGTAGACTGCTGCAGAGTTCCAAACGTCTGATTTCTTCAGAATTAAAATTCCGTGAGACCACGTGGACCTTTTAGAAGTTAATTGATTTAATTTAAAAATTAAAGGTCAAATCGTCTAAAACGTTAATTTGGTTGAGAGTGAATTCTTTTTTGTTAAAGCTCCTTTGGCTTTGACAGATACACTCTAATGACGTACCTCTTGCTTCGCACTCGATTTTGAAATAAATGATTATTTAGATATTGCAAAACAAAGTAAAAGTTGTATTGAGATAAGGAAATACTTAATAAGAAGCCACATAATGAGAGATTCGAAAAAAGTATACTTTTCTCCACCTTCCCTAGGAAAACGCACAAGTAATTGATAAATAATTGTTTTAATAATTGCTGAATATTCTTTATAAAAAAAAATACTCTTAATATTCACTCATTGTGCTATAAGCTGCAGAAAATAATAACTTTTCATGATTAACAGAGAAAAAATTGCTTAAACAAATGGAAATAGTTTGAATAGATAAAATTGTTTAAAAATCGCTAAAGATTTTAATAGGAAATCAAAATTACTCTCAACTTCTGTTAATTGTGTCATTTATTCCAGAAAAAACTAACTGTCTATGCTTCATAAGGGAAAACAAGATTTAAAAAATTAAAATTGCTTAAACAATTATTAAATATCTTTCAAAAAAATATTATGCTCAATATTCGTTATTTGTGATTTTAATTCCAGAAAACAATTGGTTTATACGATTTTAAGGAAAAAAACTTTTTTAAACAAATAGTAATTGTTTAAGTAGTAGGTAAATACGTTAAACAGCAAATATTACTTTTGTCGTTCACAAAATATATAATTTATGTCCCAAAAATAATGACTTTTAAAGATTTACAGGAATGAATACATTTTTTAAAGAAATAATAATTGTTCAAACAACTAAACATTATATAAAAAATACTTTTAAACTCGCCGTTTATCGATTAAAAATAGTAAGTTTAAAAAAATGCAAATAATACCGTTTTTTATGAATTTGATAGAAAACTACTATTTTGCAATTATTGGGGCATTTTCCAGACACGATAACAGGGCTTGGGGGAGGGGGGGGGGTGAAATAAAAAAAGTACTGAGTGCGAATTATACCTTTAACATTTCTTAAAATGTGACAATACTATAATTCACAAAAAGTTTATATTAAGTACTCCTTTTTCCATTTTTAGAAAATCGAGCTTTTCTCTTTTAAGACTCCAAATTTTTTTTAGGCCCGGTGTCAGAATTAAAAAAAGAATGAAATTTCTTTTTCCGGAAAAGGAAAAAATTGCGGGGAAGGGTATCACATCAAACACAGAAATTTGAATTTTCGGGCCACTCTAATGTGCGTAACTTCAATAAAAAATAAAAGTGGCAGCACATTTGCAACTACAATAATTAATCAGTAAAATGATTCCTTGAAAACTTTTAAAAAACTTAATACTTTGGAGTACTTTTAAGCTGCAAAATGTTTATTATTTTAAACTTAAAAAACTGAGCATATACACTAATCTTCCATTTGTAGTGTAATCAAATATTACAAGTTATATAGTACCTGAAGATACTTTAACCCTTTTCCAGGCCGAAAGAATTGGACCACGGCTCCGAATTAAATACCTGAAATTTAAAAATTTACATCTCATTATAATTTCCCCAAAAACTACCCTTACACCTTAGTGTATGCAGCGGAGTTCATATTCGTATGTAAGAAGTATTTAAAATAATAAAATTCAGAAAGCACTGTTAGTTGATACTTTTTGTTTTTTTTCTCTCCGATGATATATAATACGTTCCCCAAAAACTACCCCTAAGTCTTATACACCTACCCACGTGATCAGAAACGTTTTAAAATTGCGACAACGACCTGGAAAAATGTAGAGGTGATGTAGAGCTCCAAATATATTACTTGATACTTGAAAATTTCCCTCTCACTATAATTTTTCCCAAAAACTAACTTTCCGCGTAAAGTATGCAGCGGAGTACATATACCATGCATGTAAAAAGGAATTAAAATAAGAAAATTCAGAAACCTCAGTTCGTTGGTATTTTTTGCTCTTTTGTTGCTTTCTGATGATATAAAATGCGTTCTGCAAAAACTATCCCGAATTCGTACACACCTACCACTCGTGATCAAAAACGTTCTAAAAATTCGGAAACCACTGTCAGTTGATATTTTTTTGTTCTATTTTTGCTCTCCGATAACATATATTACATTTCCCAAAAACAATCGATAGGTCATGGACACGTACCCTTTTTGGTCAAAAACGTTCTAAATTTGGCAAAACAACATCGAGAAATGTAAAGGGGATTTAGAGGTCCAAAATAATTACTTGTGACTTGAAAATCTCCCTCTCATTCTAACTTTTCCCAAAAACTATCCTTTCACGTGAGTGTATGCAGCGGAGTTTATATACGTATGTAAAACGAATTTAAAATAATAAAACTTAGAAGCAACTGTTTTTGATCACGAGTGGTAGGTGTGTACGACTTAGGGGTGGTTTTTAGGGAAAGTATTATATGTAATCGGAGAGAAAGAAGATAAAAAAAATATCAAAAAACAGGGGCTCCCGAATTTTATTATGTTTAATGCTTTTTTCATGAATATAAATGTTCCGCTGAACACCTGCACGTACAAGGGTAGTTTTTGGGGATAATTATAATAAGAGTTAAAGTTTCAAGTGTCATGTAATTCATTTGGAGCTCTAAATCATCTTTACATTGTTGCAACGTTTTATATATAATCAACGAGAAAAAAATCATCAAAAAAAATATCAACTAACAGTGGTTTCCGAATTTTATTATTTTCTATGCTTTTTTCATACATATAAATGTTCCGCTTAACACGTTCACGTGCCAGAGTAGTTTTTAAAAAAAAACTATAATGAGAGGGAACTTTCAAAGTGTTAAGTAATTAAACTAAAGTTCTAAATCATCTTCACCTTGTTCAAGGTGGTTTTCCCACTTTTAGAAAGTTTTTGATCACGAGGGGTAGGTGTGTACGAATTAGGGATAGTTTTTGGGGAACGCATTTTATATCATCGGAAAGCAAAAAAAGAGAGAAAAATAGAAACTAACAGTGGTTTCTGAATTTTCTTATTTTAATTTCTTTTTACATACATACATGAACCCCGCTGCGTATGTTAACGTGTAAGGGTAGTTTTCGGAGAAATTTATATTGAGAGGAAAATTTTCAAGTGCCAATTAATTAAGTTGGAGCTCTAAATCATCTTTACATTTTTCCAGATGATTTGCCTACTTTTAAAACGTTTTTGATAATGAGGGGCAGGTGTGTATCTCATTATAATAATTTTAGTGACTTTTCATAGGTGACGGCGCTGAGTGAACGTCGTGCTAGCACCGCCACCCTTTTCTCTCAAGTTAAAGGAGCACAACAAATTTTTTTAGCATAGAATTAGCAAAAAAGAAAGAAAAAAATTATGGCGTAGTCCATTTTTTAATTTGCCTTGGCAGTGGCGCTCAGTGGACGGAGACAGCAGACCGCGCATCAGCAGATACATAATGTCAAAACATCTTAAAGATACCGAGAGAGTACAGACTCCGAACTTTTTGGCTGGCGGAGTGGGGGGGGGGGGGTCTCATTATGACTCGGGAGCGAACTTCCTATTCCGGCTTGCGAACTTGGCTTACGCATTCACTATTTTGGCATTTAACACTGTTACACTATAATCGCCATATTTTATACAAAAACGCATCGTTCTTTATGCCCACATCACATGAAAAAGTCTCGAAAGAAATTTATAATGGCATCTCATACTTAATTCGAAAGAATTTTTTTCAGTAAACTCATACAATGCTAAGTACGCTATTTATTTCTCTTACTTATAATTTAAACTTTCCACAATGAGAGAAATATCTGATACTGGTAACGTGGTTGTGCATAGTTAAGAATGTCCTTAACTACTTTTCATAGTTTTAGCGAGAAATCGCTTACCCGTTACAGCACCTACGAAAAGTGACAATTGGAATAAGTAAAATTAGAATAATTCAAAATGAAACGTTTATAATCATTATCAAAAGTATCAATTAGAAATTAAAAAGTTCAAATTCTTCTATAAAATGTACGCTTAATAATAAAAATAATCAATAAGAATAATCAATTAATGTAACGCATTTTAAAACTGTAATTTCTAGATCTATTGAATAGAGTAACTTCGAAGAAAATAAATGATTTCATTCTATGCAAGTCTAGAGCTTCTCTGGATTTTCCACAAATTTATAGAATATTTCTCTTTGTTTCGGTTAGAATGTTGATCACCGATCGATCCACCAGGTGATCCAGAAAAAAATTAGAATTGCAGTATGATGAAGAGAATTTAGAGGAATAACAAATCAGACTTAAACACGAGTTTAAATATTATTACCTGCCATTCATTACGTTGAAGACGTTGCAAGAAGAGAAAACCCAACCCGAGTCGCCGCGAGCATACCTAACGCTGACAAAAGCTTCCTTTTTTCCTAGTCGCAGCGACTGCGACATTCAAGTAGCAGAAACGTCAATTTCCTTGGACCCACAACGAGTTCATAAAGTTAAGCACATTTTCAACGACTTCTACTAGTTACTGAAACCAAACAGTCAAAATATGACACACGTGACTGGTAATTACGCCGTAGAAGTGAAGTTTCTAATTAAAGCAACCAGATTTTCTTGTGCTCACAGTTCTTTTTTTCTCAACTACCCTTTATCTACTAATGAGAACTAGGGGATATTTTTCTTAGGGCAGGAAGAATAAACATACTTCATCTGCTTCACATGCTTGTTTTTAAGGAGGGTGGGACAAAAAGTATATTGAATTTTTTTTTATTCAAAAGCATTAAGAAATACCAAAGACAATGTCAACTGTAAATTAATTTAAATGAAACATTACTTTCAATAATTATGTTCAAAATATAATCAAACAACTTGTTTACGTTCCGCATATAAATAATTTTCATGATAGATATTATAAAATATTATCTGAAATATGTAAAGTAATTCATGACACAAGTATTTGTTCTAAATAATAATTTTAGTTTTTCTCTCTTTATAGGACATTGCAGTCGATAACATTAATCAAATGTGTATTATAAGATAACAAGCTTTTTGCGGTTCTCTCAAATAATAATATAGTAAAGCTAATTCCTGGGAATGACTTCATACGTATAGAGTTATTGAATTAAAGATAAAATATAGATAAATATAAATATAAATAAAATAAAGATATATAAACACTAAGCAATTAGGACTGTAACACTTTTCAATTATATCTACTATGTGCGAAATAAGATAACCTTAAGGGGACTTACACATCTTCGGTTTCAAAAAATTGATTTTTCTTTTTTTTGCATGTTTCTAATATATGCTACTGGAATTTCAATGGTTGTTTCGTAAATTTCATCGTCAATTTTTCTTTGACCAAGAAGGCGAAATCGACAGACCAGGCATTGCAGATTAAAAGTATGTCTCATGATTCACATGTTATAATGTTCTAAAACTTTAAACGCGTTTTCCCAAAAGTTGAATTTTTTAAACTGGTGTGCGCGATTACTGGGTATCAGCTCAACAAATCGCGATATTTTATTGATGTCACAGATAGTGCTTGATGAGGTCTCATTTGTTTATTTTTGACAAATTAAGTTTTGCTTAAAAAAAGTCAAAATATCGAAAAAGTGAACAATCGGGACCTCGCTGACATAACAGCAGTTATAAGTGTTAATAAATTTTTTATTTCAGATAAGTAGGGTTGACCAATCATGCTTTCCGTTTGACCCTGCACTTTTTACGGGGGCGCTGTCAATGCCGTCTCCAGGTCTTGAAAGTCAATATTGACATTTAAAAAAAATCATGTGTGCAGTTCAATAAAGCTACAATAGAATAGACTGGCTGAAAATTGGTTCAAAATTTGGCATACAAGGCGTAAGTCTCCTTTAATAATTACTAGTTATTACAGAAGTAATATTAGTTCAGTTTAGTTCATTTATTATTTTCAAAGATTAGTGCGCACGCTGTATAAACCAAGCAGTTCCCCCAACGAAGCGCTGGACGAAGCGATGGCCATCACACCGTCCAATAGTACTCGAGTTTGATCAGATTGAAAACTCGTTTTGCATGACTTGTTTTGCACAAATATAATTGCAACAAATTATTGTTTGTAATAGGTGGGCTACAAAATTGTGTTAATCTGAGATTGTTGCAACAAATAACTCGAGCACTACGGACGGTGTGATCGCCAGCGCTTCGGTCGGGGAACTGCTTGGTTGAGATGTCGTGCGCACGCCACACATGTTCACACGTGCATACAACTTGTGGCGTCTGTTATGTCCAGAATAAGCATCGGACCTAAAAAATGCTGGGGACTTTTTTGCTTTTTTTGTGCACAACCTGCCCAAAAATTAAATACAGTTTTCGTGGGGCTCCCTGTATATACCAGGAGTCAGGACATAGTGGATTAAATATGCAAACATTACCAATAGTTAAATATAGGTAAAAATAGGTACATATTGTTCCAATCAAATTATACTTTTTTCCAGGAAAAATTGTATATAAAGTTTTGATATGTACCATAATTCTTTCCGTATTTGTGTGCAGGATACAGTTCCCGAGTAATCCACGCTTTGAGGTGAGGGTGAGTATGAGCTCGAAGCCAGCACGCTCCTCTTTCACATATCTCGAAATCGGGTTGCTTTGCGGCCATACTGTATAGGACTAAAATTCTATAGCAGACAATTATCTATAAACGCTGTTCATTGATTTGTTCTGATTTAAACAATTAAGCAGTATATAAAGATTATTCGAAAAACATATCAGTTCCTTATTTGATGAAAAATTGATTAAAGACTATGTATACATATGTATAATGTATTAAAAAAATAATAAGATTTTAAACATGTGTTAGTTTTTGTTTTTGTTTTTGTTTGTTGAAGAAGTAAAGACAGGTGAATGCTCATGCACTAACCACATTAGAACTTTGGGGACCACGAGCCCAATATACGCACACACGTGTACTTGCATACACGTGAGATGCATGTATGGGCGCATGGTCCACAAGAAACGAAGGTGAGAGTGGGATTTACCATAAGGGCGCCTACCCACTAAACCTTAACTCCTCTTCGTGCCAACCTAGAACTCTTGGATCGCTTCTCGCATTAGTTCAAAGTTCTACGTTATAGGTCAGTAAGCCATGCTTCGGCCACCTTCATTTTTTGCCAGCTTGGCAAACACCACTTCTTTACTCTCTCGAAACGAGACGCTACCTTCCTCCTCTTTTATACAACCCCAGCCAGAATACGCGTCGTCCTCGGTAGAAGAGACAAATTTCTTTTCTGGGGTTCGCCGACCTTCGACCCTGGGAGAAAGTTTCTAGCTGTCTGAAAAAACAAAAACCAGAACATTTTCATCCAGCCTCGGCTAGGGTGCGCATCGTCCTCGGTAGAAGGAACAGTTGTCCTTTCTCGGGCTCGCCGGCCTTCGACACTGTTTGGGAATCTCTTGTCCTGATTCTCCAATTCTTTTACTCAGTGTGTATCTCTGAGCTTCTCTCTCCCTAAGCTGCTCTTATCGCTTTTTATTTTCTCAAGACTTTCTCATCGAACTGAGCGATGTTATCGCCGTTCGCCTCAGAGCTGGTAATCAATGCTCCAATGTTGTTTGGCGTAATAAAGGCGCCAATCTCTCCTTCCACGACATGCTTTTCAGCTGCGCATCTGGTGCATTTGCATCTCGATTTTTTTTTGCCTACGGAATACACTAGAAACTCGATTTGGTTACATTTCGCTTTGGTTACATTCTCGCTTTGGTTACATTGGCGAGTTTCATATTG
>JAAAKG020144253.1:0-11164 GCA_010014905.2 Druon quercuslanigerum
CCCACCTTAAACTGTAGGTCCCCCTCCCACCACCAAGTAAGTGTGTGGGAGGTGTGATAAGGAATAGGAAGAAGGTGGAAGAAATAAAGTTTTTAGGGACTTTGCTATTTTAAAAAATCTTTTCTCTGAACTTTATCTCAAAATTTGGTTGGATCAACCCTTAAATAAATTTCGAATTTCTTTGATGGTAGGGTTTATTCAACAGGATATCTGTATACTGAGGATCCAATTTTTTTCATGAGAAACAGATTTTTCTATCACCTTAGCAGTGGTCTGGAATTTAATGGGTTAAATATACAAAAATTACGGCAACGTAGAAAGTACCTTTTTGTTAACGATATTTCAGAAATAAGATTTTAAAAGTATTGTCATGATAATTATCTATTTTACCAGGTATAAAAATTAGATTCATACATTATTGGTATCATATCAGAAAATAAAAATCTTTGAATGTCACTGAAAACTACCCCGTTCAAGTTTAAATTATGCTCTTAGAAATGAATACACCAATTCCGTAAATTTTATTTCAGATGTCATCGTTTGAATTGAACGTTGTCCTATATATACTATCGATATCACTTATGAAAGGAAAAAATGCTGTGGCAGTTTTCGGCACATACGCTTCTCTTGTTCGATGTATTGTAACGCCACAATATTCATAATAGGGTTCTACCTCTAAAAATTGGTAGCGATTTCAAAAATATAAAAATTTATAAAAAAAAAGGCAATGCAAATCCTGGATTAAAATATCATGTCTAGATTTATTTCTGATACACTCATATCACCAGCGAGTCTCTAATGTATTTTAGTGTTCGATCAAATCCAACTTTAAGACAACCAGAGATATTATTTTCCAAAATAACAAACTCCCAAAAACCTAAGTTTAGTTTAGCTAAGTGTAGTTTATTGAATAAAGCTCACCGGAATAGTATACCTGCTAATGCTAATGCGCTAGCGGCCGTGTGTAATTCGGTGTTTAGCTCCGAGCAGAAAAGTCGCACAATATGTTCTTCTGCTAACATTCGAATCACGGTACGAAAAGCGTTTCCTATGTTCGCAGGCCATTAAAGAATGTGATCCTTTTTTAACCAGTCGTACAAGGGTGCGACTTTTTCGGATAATTTATAAATATAACGTCGAAAATAGCCAACGAGGTCTAGGAATTGTCGAACCATTGTTACGTTAATAGGTACTTGGAAACTGAGTAATAGTTTTCAATTTATTTTTATCCGGTTGAATCCTTTTTTCGGAAACTTAAAACCCTAGATAAGATCACTGCGTTGTCTATGTTGGGAAGCGGAAAGTGTATTCTTTCTGTTTGTTTGTTTAGGGCCTGATATTCTACTACTAATCGCGGTTCTCCATTTTTCTTTTTGAATAAATATGCTGGGCTTGCGTACAGGGATAAGTTATTAACCTCATTAACCCTTATTAACCCTAATTCTCGGTATTCGTTCAAAATCGTTTTCGTTACTTTTTTTCCAGCTCGCTCGCGGGAACTGACTTTCTTACCACGGATTTACTAATGGGTACGTATTTTATGTCCACTTCGATAAGGATCGTGCAACCCAATTCTCGAACATCTAACGCTACGCCCTTTCGATATACATTCGAAATACTTAAAAGCTCGTCGACAATTTTATTTTTTTACTTTCTTCAATGCTGGTATCTGCCGCGCTGATTGGTTCCCATTTTGAGGTCTCATTGTAAAGTTATTGTAATGAAGGGCTTGATGTTTTGGCAATTACTTCGGATTTGTTTTTTCTTGTAGTTGTACTGGTATGTTCATAACCGAAATCATAAATTTATTTTTCTGATCTGCTATACACGTAAGATTAAACGCTCGAGGTGGTAACTCCACATTTATCAGCACTATTCATTTTTCGCTCGAATGTTCTTTTACAGAGATTTTGCGTAACCCCAAGACCTCACTATACACAAATGCTAGCGTGTTGTCCATTTTATAAAATTCCACAAACTTCTAATCGGTAATCGACCTTTCAATTAGGACGAAAACTGCTTGGCTGTCGTGAGACACTACTGTCAATTTCACTTCAGGCACTTTAGCACCGTCAATAGAAACACTTGCGCAGACATATTCAGGGGGCTCCGTGTTGTGGACCGAAGCTCTCCAGAGAAATCTTCTTCTGCACTATGTTGAGTCCAAACTACAGGACCAGTGACGCTTTGATTGTCCACTCTGCTGCTCCGGCATCAATCTGCCGAATCTCCGTTTTTGCCGTAATTTTCCTGCAACAGTGTCTTTGCGTGTGACCTTTTCCTCCACATTTGGTGCAACTTTATTCTTTCTACGGTCCAGGACAGTGTCTCGACGTGTGACCAAAAACGTTACAATTGTAACACTTGATTTGACCTGCAGGATTCCGAGCAGGTGCTCGCTGGTCTGCATTCCTGGAAGAAGTGAGAGTCGCTGGCGTCTCTCTGGTTGATCGTTCGCACGTTTAATGTGTTTTCGCTGTAGGCTTTTTTTGTAGTTTCGGGTTTCTTATTTCGTTGACCTCGAATCCGTTGCGAGCGTTGAGCGTTCATGCGATCCTTTTCGATCCTGTCATGCATAAGTTCATCGACGGTAAGAAGTACCCGCGTTGGAATCGCGTTACATTGTTGACGCGACCATAGTCCTATCAGAAATTTTTTCCTTTATGTCTTTGATGCACATCCCCGGGTCTTTTCAGAATCTCACTTTGCTATAGAAGTATGTTGTGAGTGATTCTTGATGTCCCTGTACCCTCTCAGGCAGCCTTCCCATTTCCGTGCAGTTCTGCTCATCAAAATAATTTTGTTTGTGAAGGCTTGTGTAAATGCCTTCCATGTGGTAAAATTCTTTTCACCCATCTTCTACATAATCGCGTGCCCCGTCGATCAGATAAGCAAGAGCTTCTTCGAGCACGAAGCTATGAAGCCATCGGTGTAACGTCTTAATTTCCTTTGCTGTCTCTAGTCATTTTTTAGCTTTAGAGATTACAATGTCTCCATTAAAATCCAAAACATTCTTTGTTATCCGGCAGAACTTTTCAGCTTGTGCTCGGTTGTTCGTTTGAGAAGTCTTCCACCATGTTCCATAACAGCTGTTCTAGAGGTGGCAATTAGTATTGTCGCAGCGGTCTGTATCGGAATCTCTTCTCTTTAACTTTCTGAAATTCGGTGTAGGGCTTTCTTGAATTGCAAAGGACCAACTTCCGCGACGTCGCTACATTACACCTGAATGCCGACTTTAGTTTAGTGAATCTAGGTTTGGGCCTGAAACATCAGTTTGTGGTGTCTAGATATTTTCTATTTCAAAGTTCGCGAATTGATCAAGTGGATTACCCGCATTCCCTTACGCCATATTCTCTTCTTCGACGTATGTTCACTAAAGGGTCGTAAAGTCATAAACGAATCTTCAAGAAGCCGTTTCAAACCACGCCGCGGCCATTTTGGAAAATTTCACATTTCCTTTTTCGACACTTTTACACTTAAACGCACAAAAAACTACACTAAGAAGAAACAGTTTTCTTATTATGCGTGCGATAGACCACCCGTTTCTTTCCTTGCCGAACTCACTTCTCAAGTCAGAAATAAATAAACAAGAATGTATTCTAAGAAGTTCAGAGAACAAAATAAAGACGTTAAACTGTTCGCGCGGCGGCACAGGCTTGCAGTTCTTTCACAAGGGGACCTCAGATCTGCTTTTGTTTTGTTGAAATCAATACTTTCCTCAATTAAAGGTACATACCAGAGTTTTTTTTTTGAGAAAAATCAAGAAGGCGCTTTTTTTAATGACCAAAATACTTCTTTATTCCATTCTTAAAAAACAATTAATATAATTATGCCATCTGATGATTACTTATTTCTTATTTTCAATAAAAACTTTGTTTATCGTATTTGCATTATCACTCGTTTGGACGATTGTACATTTTATTAAAATTCTTTACACTTCAACAGTTTCTAGTATTTATATTTTTTAATTAAAGTAGTAACAAAGTGTTTCCAATGAAAATTTCAATAATAAATATGAAATACCAGTGGATGCAGTTACTCATTTCACAAATATTGACTAACAAGAACCAGAAGTGTCTTGAAAGTGTATTCGCACGTATTAAAGATAATTGTCCATTAGTTATGTGTTTTTTGTAGTTTGCGGATAACAATTGAATTTTGTATTAATTGTTGAATTTTTTTCAACACTTTTTTTCTTCTGTAAGTAAAAAAATTTTAATAAAATGCACAATTGTCCAAGCGAGTGATGGCATAATTATATTAAATGTTTTTCAAGAATGGAATAAACAAGTATTTTCATGAAATTTTTTTTTAACGTACGGATAGCGGGAATCGAACGCGGGACCTTGCGGCAATCAGACAAGCGTTCTACCAGAGAGATACTGACGCTTCGAAATAATCTTGCATCGCATTGGCTTGATCACTATGCGTTCGCAATTTTTTAAATGAATTTTTCTCAAAAGAATGTCAAAATTGCGTCTTCTTGATATCATACCTCTGGTATGTACCTTTCATTAAAGAGAGAGTATGAATTTAAACAAAAAACGCAGCCCTAAAGGTCTCCTTGTGCGCCTGAGTTTCGACCCTCGAAGGATTCCCGAAAACTCATACACAGATGTCTCTCTTATCGCTCACCTGAACTAACACACTCTTAGTTTCCGTCGCACTGAAGTATTTATTAACTCTTCGTACAATTCCCACATATGGATTTTCTTGGTCGCCATCATTACCGTCATCTGTGATAGTACAGATCCCTTATGAAATTGACGTATTTGAAACGTAACATGTTGCTAGAGAGAGAGCATGTATTTCTGAAAAAAGGTTCCTCTATCGATCTCTCTAGTAGCTTCATGGTGAGAACACCGACCGGCAATCGAAAAATCTAGGCTCGATACTAAGCGGAGCGAAAGGAGATCTTTTTTCAGAAAAATACTTTTATTTTATAAATTAATTCATAGCTCCGTATAGTCTGAAAACACGTTAAGAGTTTCTGTTATTTGAGGAATTAATTCAGACCGATAGTGTTGATTTTGCATTTTCATGACAGTGCAAATATGATGATTAAAATATACTAAGCACTGTTATAGAGGTTATAACGTTATGTAGTGTTTTTTTCGTGAACTAGTTCTATATGGCGTGAACGGGGATGGCCACGCTTATACCAATCAGGTGATAGAAGAACTAGCTTACTTAAGATAAACGTCGCGGTGACGCGCTTCTTATTCTAACCTAAATAATTTGTTCTTATTTTTTTTACCACTCACGTCCACACGAATTGATATATCAGAATTTAAAACTTTTGGAGTTTAAACAGGGCGCTGTAAACAACGTTCTTATACTCTTAAATGTTCATAATTATAAAACAAAACTTATAAGCATTTAGACATAAACAAGCAGGAACTACACTCCCGCTTCGTATATTCTATTAAACGAATATCGTCTATGTGTCCGCTTGTGCAGTAGAAACTACATTCCCGCTTCGTATATTCTACTATACGAGAATCGTCCATCCGACCGCATGTATTAGTCGCATTAGTCTGTCCATTATATACTACTCCGTGTAGTAAATCTTACGCTTGCTAGGGTTATAGCTGCCAAAAATTTTTCTCCGTGTAGTGCAGATCCATCGTAAAATCATGCTTTTTCTATTTTTCTAAAATAATTTACAAAGCAAGGAATCCTAAAATTTATCTTATAAAACAATTAAATAATTATTGAATGTTTAACTTTCTCGGATATTGTGTTTATATAAAGTGCTCATTATATAAGAATCATAACTTGTTTAAGATAACATTACTTTAATCAATATCGATTATGTGTATCAGAGAGAATAATTTTTTTTTATTTTCTATGGCATACTTCATCCAGAAAGATGCCGACGACAAAAGATGCTCTCCTCATCAAGAAATATAGATCCATATTGTTGAATTAGTAATCCACTTGTTCGACAATATTATTTAAAGTTAATCTGTATTGTTTTAGATCATTATCTCTGATTTTCCGCCCAAGTTCATTCTGTTAGTAGTTAAAAAGTGTAATTTGTACATGCTGAAAGTTTCGAATGTCATTCATTAATAACTTGAAGGAAACATGAAAAATTGTATATGAAATAAAAAATTAATAGATAGATTTAAAACGAAGTCAGAACCAACGCTCCACTCCAAACTGACGATTAACACCGAGAGAATAGGCCTTTTTGGCTACATTATGTCATTTTTCATCGAGAAAATTGTTTATAATTTAATATAGACTGATATAAACTTCTTCAACACAAGTCAGTTTGACAGATCTTCTGACAAAACTTCACTCAAAAAAACATTCTGACTAAACATTACTTACCCTACAAGCTTGACTGATTTTACTCTCAAAATCATTCCGAATAATGCTATACTTCTCAACAAAAGTTTTATAGTCTTCTTGTGCTCTCTTGAATTTTACTTCTGCTTTTTCGAGTTCTCGCTGACTCGCATTATCCTTTCTCAACTTTTCTAATTCTAGACCTCGTTGAAAGCACGCGTCTCTAGCTTTTTGCAATGAAACTGTAACATTTTGTATAGTCTGTACAATTTCCATTGTTGAAGATTCTTCTTCTTTTACCTACAAATAAAATACAGAAAAATACAATACAAATACAAATACAAAAAAGTGGTTTAAATCTAACTCATCGGCAGCAATAAAATAAATTTCATTCATTGATAATTGGACGAACAGTATCATACAGAGTGATTCTTTTACCTCGAGACATCGAAATATGTAAAGAAATACGCATCTGACGAAAAAAATGCCCTGAATAAAAACTTGTTATTTTCGTTGGAAAAAAGCGAAACCCTTAAAAATGTACTCAACTTCCCACCCACTGGTGGCGCGAGGGGGGGGGGCTTAAAAATTTGAAATGAAAACCTATCTTTTTATTACAGATTCAGATGCTCAATACAAAAATACGTAACTTTATTCGAAAAGTTTTTGTTGGATTGGATCCATACGGTGCTGCATTGGCGAAAAATGAGATTGTTGACTGTTCAAGAAATGCGCTCCAAACAAAAAATAAAAGATGTGTTAATTGTTTTCAGGAGAGCTATTAAATTGTAATCATTTTAATTTTTTTAAACTCCCATCCATCCACTTGGGAAGGGAATTAAAGCGGTAAGCAGTCAATGAATAAACTACTTTTAGCGCTAGCCAATAACAACGGCGTGGACGTAGTTGTTGTCTGTTCCCTTTACGGTGCTTTTTTTCGTTGAGTCCCCTTGCCTCTCACCATCGGGGTGGTTTTTTCGGTGAGTCCCCTTGCAACCCACAATCGGGGAACTTGTTTTGATGAGCCCCCTTTCCTCTCTTAATCGAGGTGCTTGTTTTCAATGAACATTTTACGTTAAGTGCTCAAAATTGTGTCCTCCAACTTCGATGCACTTGTTATTCTGCTGTAATTTAATTCATACATTTAATTCATTTTAAACTGATGCTTTCGAACCATTCAACCATGTATTTCGATGAATTCCTATATGTTTTATATTAGTACCTCTTTTCCAATTTTCAAGAATTTCAATAAATTCCAAAAAACATTAAATCATTTTTCCTTTCTTTATAGTACATTTAGCTTCCCCTTTTCCATCTATGCTGTCAATAAAGCCCTTTTCCACCTCTCCAAGCATTTTAACCGACTACTGATGTGTAGATTCTTTACTGTTTTGCGTTCTCCAGAGCTAAAAAGAAATACGGTAACGTAAGGTCTTGCGCTCTGGCAGGACAAACTGCCGGACCTCCTCTGTCATGTTGAAATCACATGTTCGGTCGCACTTCCAAGCTTCGATTCTCAAGCAATGTTAAAAGTTTATGTGCCCAAAAGTTGCTGTCTTTATTACCGTTTAAAGTACCATCAATAAAATACGGACCAAAAAGTTTTTCCTTAATTATTCCACACTCAACGTTCACGGACCAAGGACGCTGACGCTCAACTTCACTCAACCAGTGTGGGTTTCCTACACTCAATTATGCACGTTAGGTCGAATAACCATACAATTGTTCATGAAAAATGACTCATCTTAAGACAATACTCTAAAAAAGAAATTCGGCTTACCTTGTATCTAGTAAAGCGCCCATTCACAAAATGCCACTCGGTTCTGAAACTCATTGCCATTAAGTTCGTGATGCATTGAAATATGAAGGGGATGATATTTATTACGTTGTAATACCCTCAAAACACTGCTTTAAGACATAGTTGTCGACTACTAACATGGGAGCCATGAGCGGCTGTGGCTAATATCGCGATTTCATTATTAAATCCAGTAACAGTTTTTCGATGATTCCCTTCATTCGCTTGTACACTTCCGCCCGTGGTAAATTTGTTGACCATCCGGTAAAAAGACGCACTTGACATATACTCTCTGAAAAAGGTTTTACATAAGGAGTGACAGCATGCTGGATATTTATGTGACTTTCAACATAAATACGAATCATTTCAATTTCCACTGGTACAGATAAAACCTCCATTGTAAAAACAATTAGGTAAAGTAAAGAGGGAATACAACGTCCCCCAATCAATGCAAACGAACGTAAGCAGCACAGCGAAACCACCAAAATGAAAGAATATAAGAAATTATCAATGGTATGGGACTCAAGAAAGATTAATCCTCAAACGGCACACTGGTGCGAATTCGCACAGAATCAATTTTCAGTTTGTTAGGACACTACATTAAATATGCGTAATGTATGCTTGATGTTTTTTATACGTTCAATATGTTAAATATTTTAAATTAAAATAAAAAAGAAACAATTCGAACAAGAGAACCGTCTACGCATCCTTTATTAAAGTGTGCCGTTTGAGGATTAATCTAAGATGCGCTGTAAGTTTTGATTCAGTTTGATTCTGTTCCTTGAACAGCCAACAATTTCATTTTTCGCCAGTGAAGCGCCATCTGGCGCGAATCTAAAAGAAATTTTAAAATAATACTCACGTTTTTTTATAGAGAATCAGAATCTGCAATAAAAAATTGTCCCCCTCGAAAATAAAAATTTTATATTGAGGGCATTTTTTCGTTAGATGCGTATTTCTTAAAATATTTAGATGTTTGAAAGTAAAAGAATATATTAAGGCATGGAATTTTATCCGAGTCTACCGGGGGTCTACCGGAAAACAATAATCTTTCTTTAAAAAAATGCTATCAAGGTGAAAGCATAGGACTAGGAAATAGGAATTAAAATATTTCATAAAAGATCAGAAGAACATCCCAGCTATTTCCTGGCTTTTCCTGTAAATAACTTTTTCCATATTGACTTATAAACGCTAATAATATTAATTACATATATATAACAAGAATTTCTGCTGAATATTGTAACAAAAAATTAATAGGCAGTCGCGCACAATTGTCCATTAGTGGTCTCGAAGGAACTAACTCACAAGCGGATGTGTCAAAACCGTGCCGAAAGCTGAATGGCACCTGGGTGAAATGTCTAGACCAGTGGCACTGACATACGGGGCGCTCTTTCAAGGTACGCACAGGACTCCCGACAATGGGTGGACCAACAATACCGAGTACTCTCGAGCTGGGGGAGCAAATGAAGATGGGAGTCAATGCAATGGATCAGCGGAATCTTGGGGCTTTTAGGTGGACGCAGCGACAAAATCATGACTTGCTAGAATGCTACGAAGCGATTGCAACCCCTGAACGAGAGAATTAAATTGCACGACTTCATGCTCTGTGGCGCTAGGAAAACCCAGATCTATCGCACTTTTTGCATGAACGTCTGCGAAACCATACCAAAACCATACCAAGCCTAAAGATCTGGCTGAAATAGTTCGTGGGCAATTTTCCAAAGAATCCGACCTCCGAACTATCAATTGGTGTGTGTATAATGCAGCGAGAGTTATGGCCCATGCGAATCGTTAAACAAAACCAACGGTTGATAGCACTTCGACATTCCCAGGGGTACCTTTTGTCGCAAACCTACAAATTGAAAGCACAAGGCCACCAACTACATCTAGCTCTAGAGATTGTCGACCGATATACTAAGAAAATAAGAATGGAATTTGAGTTAGAAAAAAGTGTCAAGGTTTATTTGAAGCGCTATACGACATCTTTGCGCTGATGGGACTTATACATACCTGGGCGTGCCACAGAGCCGCATTCAGGATGTGACATCTATAAAGGATACTCTCCGAAGCAGATATAAACCTCTTATCCGGCAGATTCGGTCTTCCAAACTTTCAGGGAGGAACAAAGTATCTGCCACGAACGTGCTTGCCCTCCCGGTAGTACTATATTCATTAGGAGTGATTCCATGGACAAAAAACAAAAACTCAGATTTTTTTGATATCGGCACACGAAAGGTTATGCACATAAACAAAAGCATGCATCTCAAGTCTTCTGTTCCGCAACTCTACATCTCACGCCGTCAAGGTGGTCGCGGAACATTGAATCTTGAATGTCTTCACTGCAGGATGATTCTAGGTAGATCACACAGCGTTGCAAATGGAAGAAGAGCCTCTTCTTAAAATGGTCAGGAAGCATGAAGAAGTGAGCGAAGGAGCGCTTCTGTACAAAGCAGCGGAGGAGGCTGCTGAAAAACTCGGACTTAACTCAGTATCAAGGGCCCTCTTTCGGTATTAACCTTAATGTTGCTCTGCTAAACGCCTCTAGTGACATAGAGTCAACTGTCCAGAATGAGAAGTGCCGCATATACTGGAACTTTATACTCTCGACAATAGTTTCTGTTGCATACTCAAGGTCTGAAATAGTTCTCCTTTACTTCGAGAAGCGAACCATGTTCGTTATCGCATTTTCGGTACCATGTACCGGTACAATGTGTTCGGTACAATGTAACCAAGGAGAATGAAAAGAAAGAGAGGTATAGAGACATTGTAAGGGAGTTGCGACGATTGTACCTGGAATATTCTGTTAAATTAATCCTCCTTATCATCGGCGCTCTTGGAGGTACCAAGCTTTCTCTAGTTAATAACCTAAAAAGCATCCCTGCATGTGATTGGGTGCTAATCGTAAATTTTCACCCGATCCCAGCGAAATCGCGGTAAAATTTCAGTCATAACCACGTCTCACTACCGTGAGATAGGTGGTTACAGTCTGTGACGCAATCAATACAGCGATCCGGCAAAAGTCTCGTGCACCCTGAGGACACGGAGCGACCCAAGGACGACCGCCTTCTGCAT
>JAAAKG020144254.1:0-11164 GCA_010014905.2 Druon quercuslanigerum
ACACAAATTAATTATTTATTTTAAAGTGATGTGATTGAATATTTGATATAATTTGTATAGTAAAAGTTTAACCTATCTGTATAAAAATTATATGATTTTTTAAATCCTTATTATGTTGTGGAATGGGCATCTGAATTCAATTTTCAAAATTATAAGTACGTGTGTTTTTTTTAATTAGTGTAAAAAGTTTTTAAGAATTACCATTTTAAGAAATTAAATTCCAAGCTTAAAAAAATATTGAAAGTGGAAATTATTTGAATTTTTTAATGGAAATAATTGTTACGGATTTTTATTTTGTGACATGATTGATTGGTTATCATTGAGTGAATAATTTTTTTACAATGATAAATTAAGTAAAGATTGAATTTTACTTTTTCTCGATTGAGTAACATAAATACGTTATTTACCTTAAGGTTATGTAATTGAATGTTACATATGATTTTTATACTGAAAGTTGATTTATATTTAAAATACCCCTATTCCAGTTTCATAATTTTTAAAAATGTTTCTGTGTGATTCGAAGGTTATAGATTATAATAGAAGATCTAACATGATCTAAATCTAAAACATGGTCGCGTAATTCCACAATTTCAATTCTAAAATATATCCGAATGCCGGCAACGATGCCAAAATTTTGCACAATCTTGCACTGAATCCACTCGCAGGTTATCGATTATAATAGAAGATTTAAACATGGACGCGCAACGCCATTAAGCGTTCAACAGCAGTATTAGAAGGATGCTGGAATTTTACATCGCTGCTGTAAAACGTATTACAATCAGCATGTGAAATTACAGTAATCGTTGGAAGCTTACATAAACTTTGTGAAATTACATTTTTTTCAGTTACACTTTAGCGTAAAATTCCTACAACAATCACTGGTATTTTTATGTCCTATGATTGTTGTCGGAAAATTACATGTTCATTGTAAATTTCATATATTTATGGTAAAATTCCTTTAATAATCAGTGTCAATTTACAAGAAACGTGTAATTTTCGCACAACAATCATAGGAAAAAGTCACAGAACGAAATTTAATTTTCAGCAATATTTTTTACAGTGTAGTTACTACATTTTTTCGTCTATTGCTTTTCACATATAAAACATTTAAAATCGACATTCGAATGTACATCGACAAATTGATATTCGTCTTGGCTTTACCAGGTTCGGAGAAGAGAAGACGATACCTTCGAAACAATCAAAGCCGCCTCTAACCCATCTGGGCCCGAAACGGCGGCTAGCCAACGAGATTGTTACCACAGCCAGGGATGGCATATATCCAGTCTTCTTACAGAGGACTGGTGAGATCATCATAGGGCAGATTGTGAGACTTGCTAGGGCTAGTCTGACGTCGGGTTATATTCCGATGGCATGGAGGGAGGCAAGAGTAGTCTTGATTCCGAAAGCAGGCAGCTTTTCCAGTAGGTTAGTCACGGAAGATATTAACAGTTGGCTAACCGAGAAACATCAGAATGAGTGGGGTTTGGTCTCTGGCTGTAGCCAGGCTAAACTCTAACCGAACGAAGGAATTACTCAAGCTCGGGAGGAATGAAGTCAACATCCTAACAGAAATTTTTATAGGACACGGAAACCTCCGGTATCACTTATAAGATAGGGCGTGAAGAAAGTCCCCTCTATCGTCTTTGTGGAAAGGAAAATGAGACCTCCACTTATATGCTTTGTCACTGCCCTGCGATTGCGGGGAAACGTGTAACACTCACAGGCAGTGGCTGCATCAATGAGTCTGAAATATCAGCCAACAGGGTGGCTGCGGTCCACTCCCTAGGGAAAGGACTATGGGGTTACACTTAGGGCTTATAATGGGTCGCAATGAGTTCAACCAAGCGTCAGGGGCTGTTCCGGTTTCAGCCCAGAATAATAATAATAATTCTCACGTTGGTTTCGCGGTAGGGCTTAGGCTTTCCTCTTATGACTTTTACGGCTATGTTTGCGGTAGTACTACTACTGACAGGGTATCTTATGCCAGATACGCAGAAAAAGAAGTAGAGAGGAGCTAAGAAGAACACGAAAATCCATTATTAATAATGGAGAGTATATTAAAGATTTTGATACGCTTGTCACTTCCCGAGGGTCGTCGGGCTCCCCTGGAGTCGACGCTGGGGGGCCACAGTATGCGGGACGGTGGCGATGGTGAGCTGCGAAATGGCCAGGCAGATCTCACTAATCAAAAAGTTGACCAGAAATAACATCAGTGGAACATCCACTATGCCTCCTGATAATTCTTTGGCTAGCGTTAAATATTTGCAGCCACAATGAAAGAGGAATTAGTGCGTCTCTACATACATCACAGAAGACGAAGCAATAAATATTAGACAACAGGATGATTTGGCTTAAAAAACGACGGCAATGAACATCAGTTAAAGGAGGCTGCGTCTCACGGTCAAGCAGGGGCAACTGATGTTCCTTCTCAACCCGTTGTTAATCCAACACCACCAAATCCACCAGAGGTGGATGGCCTTATACAACCAGAGGCAGAATCTAAGGTGCAGCATACAAAAAGTGACGCAAATGGACATATCATATAAACAGAGATGTTATGCGCCTTTATTTTTTGGCAGAGAAATGTGGGCAAAGTGTGAGGAGAGAACATCATAGACTCTTCTTAGTTAAATACCCAGAGCTAGACACCAAAATAAATTAGCATTATCTGGCAGATCAAAAACGCTCAATATTTGTAAAACAAAACAATAAAACTACAGCACCTTGAAAGGAATTTTGGTCATGCTTTACTAGAGGTCTGATATGTAGAGCCAACACTAAGGCATTCTCTGCCAAAAATTAACATCACGAATGATCTGCGTGCATCAATAGAATACTTTAACAGCAAGGTTTTACCTAGGCATTTGAAAGTAACACAAACTGCGTAACAGGTCCATACTCTTGTATAATGTGCCGCTGTTATTGTCCCGGCATGGGAAGATAAGGTTGGATATGGATGACAGCAAAGTCAAGTGCTAATTGGGTCGATTAACTCAATATAATAAAGAAAATAGAACCAGAAAGCTGAGAAACCATGTTAATAAAATCATCCACCCTCGGCACATCGAGACATTAGCGCCACCAATATTGGATGAGATTATGAACTCCCAAAGGCATAGACTTAATGTTCTTACTGCCCGACTGCGTCGGAACAAGAAAAGTAGTGCACGAAGAAAACAAAATCGAAACTTTCAGACAGGTGAAAAAAGGGTCTTTCGTGTACTGAGTGTAAAGCAAAATACGCAGAAAAACGCCGAAGTTCCTAAATTGGAAGATATGACTAACTACTGGTCGGGTGTTTGGGGAAATATGAATAGATGCAATTTGGAAACTGCGTGATTCAAACTGGAGAATGCAAGGGTAAGCAATAACCCTAACATCAAGCTAACAAACATCACAGCTTTAGAGGTTTTAACGGTCTTGAAATGGGCAAGAAACTAGAAAACTCCAGGGCCACGCATGGTGCTCAACGTTTGGTGCAAGTACTTGACGAGTGTGCATCATGCGTTAGCAAGGTGTTTTCAGAAGATCATTGAACACCCAAGTCTGATGTCAGGATTTATGCTCAAATACCATTTGAATTTTGACCGATAGCCTGCCTTCCAACAATTTATAAATGTCTTACAGGTATCATTGCAGATCAGGTATATTCTCATTGCGACGAGATTGACATCCTAACAGAAGAATAAAAAGGATGTTGTGAAAACTCGCAGCGCTGTAAAGATCTAGTCACTAAAATCGCAGTTTCCATGACTCAAGTTCGTAAGAATCAAAGGAACTTACACATGGCATACATTGACTACAAGCAAGAGTTTCCTTCCGTGCCGCATGACTATTTGCTTGAAGTCTTAAAACATTACAAAATCTGCCCACGGATTATTGACTTTCTAAGTCACGTGATAAGGCTCTGGAGTACTGTTCAGCATTGAGCCCATTGAGCAAAACACTAAACAGCATTTTTCAAGGGTTTAGAATTCATGATAATGAGGATGGTCATCAAGTGTCCCATCTTCTGTACATAGATGATCACTTTCTGGAGAAAGTGATCGATGTCACAAAGCAGTTTTCCAATGATATCCACATTGAGTAAAAGTAAAAGTTTAAAATAAAATATAATAATAATTTTAATTGATGCATTACGCAGGAGTTTTCTATGGTTCCTAGGGCTGCGCAGTAATTTTTTAATCAGTAATGACAATAACAGAAAAAAACATATGGGTAATTCAAAGTGAATTTATGCCAGGAGGATCATGTACGGATCAAATATTTAGCTTCAGACTGATCACATAAAAAGTTGAAGAGTCAATACAAAAGTTTAAGAGTACATAAGAAAGTTGTCTGTGAATTTGTTAACCCAGAAAGAGCGTTGGACAAGGTAGATAAAAGTAAACTTTGGGAAGTCCCTAAAGAGTACGGAGTGAATGGATGCTTCCTAAAAGCAATAAGAACAATCTATGCCAGTAGCAAAGCAAGTGTAAGGGTAAATGGGAAACTGAATGACTGGTTCGATATTATGCAATGTGTTAAGCAAAGATGCGTTGTGTCTTAATGGCAATTTATTAGATTCATGGACAAGTGTCTAAGAATGGCCCCCTTAGACGAAGAAGGTGTGAATCTCGGGGGCTGTGCGGGTGCGTGGGTTAGCGTAAGCAGATGATAAGGTTGTTATGGCACAGTCAATCGAAAATTAGCAAATAATGTTGAGCGAACTGAATACAAGCATGGAGAACATGAACCTCAAAGTTAACGTAAATAAGACAAAAATTAGTCTGTTTTAAGAAAAGGATGAGAAAAAAATATGCAATATTGTCCTAAACGATGAGGGAATAGAACAAGTTGATAAGTAGGTATATATTGGTAGCCTATTCACTAATCACGAAAAGATACATAGAAACTTTTATAGGCATATAAACCATACATAAACAATACATAGAGTTTTATAGGCGTATAAACGAGGGTAAGCAGGTTGTCAGTAGTGTAGGATCTATTATCGGAAGTAGAAATATATCAGATAAAGCTAAAAAAACAATGTTTAATTCTATATTTACAGCCAATGTGTTTTAAGTTAGCGAGACTTAGGCCCGCCAAGAAAAGGATAGGAGTAAAATTAAAGGGCATAGCATGAAGTTCCGGCGCAATATGTGCGGTAAAACGCTAATGGACAAAGTCAGTGATGAGAGAATCATCATAGAGTGTAAAGTAGAGGAGGCACTGATTGAGAAATGTGAAAGAAATTCATTGAGATGGTTTGGGCATTTTGGTAGAATGAAAAATAAATAACTGGCGAAACAAATATATCAAGGCAAAGTGAATGACAGCGTACCCAGAGGCAGAACAATGAAATAATGTTTAGAATATGTGAGTGACATTCTAAATCGAAGAGATATAAGAAGCCATAGAAACACAAGAGCAGGCATGAGAAAATGCATGGACGTAAAGGAAGTTCAAGAGGCATTTCAGGACAGAAGAGTTAGGCGACTAACAGTTCATAAGAAATGCATGATGAAGAGCGTCAGTGGAATGAATGACGCTCCAAACGCAAGAAGTTAGCTACGAATGGGCCAAAGTGGAGCGCTTTACATAGTGCCTTTGTGAAGTTATTTGCCTGAGATGATTGGTAGAGAAATTAATTAGCCATCTGGGCCGAAACAACGTTGCAAAACGAACGTGTTATTCAAATAAAAAACATGGGAATTCTAGATTAATCTAAAAATCTATCCCCCTCTACAATCCCCTTCATTATTTTTCTAATATGAAATACATGATAGAACCGAGTAAGTCACGCTTACTTCGAAAGGTTAATAGTATACCCCGAAAGGCGTAATAGTATGATAGCAATAATGTTTCTATCTTATTGAAAACCTTATTTTCAGAAAATCAGAGAACCCTTGATGGGTTCTCTGATTGATGTCTTCTGTTACAATGAAAAACTTTTTAACTGACCAAACTCAAACATAAGGCTTCTTCATGGAAGGTTTATCGTCATCATAGTGTCCTTATATTTATTAATATAGAATACCAACCGAACTGTATACCCGACTCCGGGTTCGCACTAAGTGACTGGTGTTTCTACTGTGACCACTGTTACACATTGACTCACCGCACCCCATAATCTCACATACACATACACTACACCTTTCCCTTCTTAATCAATCAGCTATCCTTTTGAAGTTTTACCTATTTTGATGTACCTTGCAACCCCTTCTTAGCGGGGTTTTTCTTTAACGATAAATGCTACAATTTGATTCTGAATATTTTTCAATAATGACTGCTTTCGGCCAGTTTTTAGTACCTTTCCTAAAGTCTAATGCCATAACATTATCACCAATATCAAATTCAGCTATTCTACCATCTTTTTTGAATTTAATTCGATCGTATTGTTTGCTCTTGACATGAGCTTTAATACTTGATCGCAATAAACTAAGTGGTGTACGCAATTCGCGTTTAGGCATAAGTTTTACTGGAGCTTCACTAATTATCGAATGTTTTGTTGTGCGATAGTAAAATAAAAATTTTTTTACTGTCGATTTTACATTATTTCCCACCTTAACTAATGCTTTTACACTTTTTTTTTAATTTTTTAACAAAATTTTCCGCAACACCATTTGTCGCTGGATGTTTTGAGGGAGCTGCGACTTTGTAATCTAAACAGGAAAAATTTCTTTCAATAATATAATGTAAATGCGTATACTCTTTACTCTTTTTAAAAAAGTCTTTTTCTTCTTGTGTTAAAGGCAAGAGCAATCTAGAAAGAGCATCAACATTAGTTTTTTGTTTCGAACGGACCCATTCAATGTCATAATCAAAAGCTGTAAGATAATAAGCCCATCTTTTTAATCTAAGGGCTAAAATTATATGAATTCCTTTTTTTGGACCAAGAATTCTAGATAATGGTTTGTTGTCGGTTCAGAGTATAAACTTTTTTGCATATGAATAATCATAACATTTTGTGACAACGAAAATAAGAGCCGTTTGTTCGCGAACAATTTGTGCGTAATTTTTCTGAGCTGGCGTTATAGATTTGGAAGCATATGCAATGGGCCTTTCTTTATTAACTATTTCATATCTTAATATAGCACCGAGACCATTTGGTGAGGCATCACAAGCTAAAATTAGTGGTAATGTTGGATTATATTTAGTTAATACATCACTAGAAGCTAGTTCCTTTTTTGCTAATTCGAACGCATTTTTACATTCTTTAGTAGGAATAAATTCGCTGTTAATAATGCAATTGTATAGAGGTCTAAATTTCTCTGCGACATTTTTTATGTACCTACAATAGAATGTGATCTTTCCAATGAAAGTTGCCAGTTCCTTGGTATTTACCGGTTCTCTCATTTCAAGAATAGCTTTAACTTTTTCAGGAGAAGCTTGAATTCCTTTTTTTGATATTTCATGACCTAAATATTTTATTTTATTTTAAAAAAATTTACACTTACTCTTTCATATTTTTAATTTACAGTCTGATAATTGCGTTAAAACTCTTCTTAAGGTTTCCACATGTTCAAATACAGGTTCACTTACAATAATGATATCCAAGAAAGCAACAACATTCGATATATTTTTAAATAAGGCTTCTATTAATCGCTGAAAATAGCCTGGTTGCGATGCAATACCATAAGGAATTTTTTATATTTAAATAAGCCTTTATGCGTATTTAATCGTTAGATATTGTGTTGAATCTTTGTGAACTGGAACCTGCTGATAAGCTTCTTTTAAATCTTTTTTTGTGAAATTTAACCATTTTGTAATTTTGCCAAATTGTTATCTAACAGTGGTAATGGATATCTGTCAATAATGAGTTGTGGATTTAATTTTACTTTAAAATCTCCGCAAATGCGAATGTCACCATTAGATTCGCTATTTTCAACAGGTTTCAGCACTCCACCTTCAAACAATCGATCTAATTCTTTCTCAATTTTATTTTCTAAAGCAAATGCTACTTTTCTTGCAGGTAAATTTAGGTTCTTAGGTTCTTCTTTTAATGCTAGTTTAAGTTCGCCTTTAGTGAAATGTCCTAAGCCAGGTACAAAAATATTTTCGAATTCTTTTTCTAGTTTTTTAAAAATTAAATCTATATTATCACATGATAGAGCGTTTGTTTTGATTTAATATATCTGACTTTCTTTAAGTAAAGGCCAAAGTCCAATTTCTTTCAACCAAGATCTACCAATAATGGGTGTACCTTTAGTTTTAACTATGTATAAATCCGATAATACACATTTATTATTGGCACAAATTAAAAATTTTTTCAACATTCCGAAGAGTCAAGTGATCGATTCGTCATAGTTTTTAAATTGAATATCCGTTCCTATCATTTTTACGTTAGGAAAAAATTTATTTTTATCAGTTTCCGAAATTGCTGATATTGCAGCACCAGCGTCAACTTCCATTGTTTCTTATTTCTACACACAGCTGTTAAATGACCTTTAAGACCACAGGAGAAAGATTTATTTTTGAATCTACAATCAGGTTTTACGTGATTTGGTTTACCACAACAATAACATATTACTTGGTCACGAGTACGTGATGACGATATTTCCCTTGAAGGTCCTTGCCGTGATGATGAATTTGAATGACGATATTGATTGCTGGTTCTACTCCTGCCCTGGAAATTTCTATCTTCAGGCAATTTATGTACTTACTTCGAATCGGCATCATTTACTGTATCTTTACGTAGACTGCAATCTCCTTGAAAAGCCATCTCCGAAGGCAAAGCTGCTTTTGTGGCTTTAACCAAAGTAGGGTTCTCGATCTTTAGAATTTCGATTTTGAACCTTGATGACATAAACCTCTAACTATTTGATTCATTATTTGTTCGTCTATGTCAGCCAACTTACAATTCTCAGCCATGTATTTCTGAGCTGCTATAAATTCCGCCCCTGATTCAGATTCTTTTTGCTTTCTTTGTCTGAATTTAGCTCGATAAACTAAATACGATGCAGCTTACTTTAAATATGATTGGATTTTCGTAACTAATTCTTCAAACAACATCGTTGCCGGTTTTGTTGTTGCACGTACTTTTCTTATCAGTTTTTCTTGTCAGTTATATCATTTGCAATATGATATTGTTTCAATCTTTCCGTGAACAATTCTCAATCACCAGTTCGCTCTTTTTTTAATAGTTTGTGACAGAGCCTTTCTTAAATTTTTAACTGTGTACGATTTATCTACGAACATACCGAATTCTTTTAATTTTTCAATCAATTCAGATTTTTTTAGTTTATAAATATCTGCTACTTTTTCTTTAAGCTCATTTTAGTGTTCACTTTCACTGGAACTTGACATCACCGTTGCGTTTTTCAGTGGAGCACACGTTTTTTTGAACACATCTTCGTCGCCACTGTGCTATATGTCTTAAGAGGATTTGGGGCACTTAAATAAGCACAGAGTCAATCATAGTGTCCTTATATTAATTAATGTTGAATACCAACCGAACTGTTTACCCGACTCTGAAATCGCACCAACTCTCAATAATCTCACATACACATACACTACAGAAGGTATGTAACTTTTTTTAAACTTTCTAAGACACTATTTACTAATCAAGAATAGATGTCGAAAATTCGTGAATAGATCAATCCACGCATCTTGAGGAAGCGAATAATGACTTCGAATTAAGTACCTTTTTATTCTAATTATAAAAATCCTTCATTAAACAAGTTCAATAAATTTGTTACAAAATTAAAAAAGGGTATTGATAGGATAAGGTAGGTCATGAAAGATTCTTCAATTGGGCAATCGATGCGTCTCGAAGACGCGCATAAATATATCGTATACATTACTGTTGTATTCCCAATATTTAAACAGTTTTCCTCATAACAAGAAGATAATCAATATATTTTTTATAAATCGGTATTGCTACTTCATATGAGATTATGGAAGGTACGTCAATAGATTATTCGACGTGTCTCGAAGAAGCGAACAAACATGTAAGATTTCAGTGCTGTAGTATTCTTAATATAAGATAAAAGTTTTCTCATAATAAACAAAATAAACCATTCTTTTGAAACTTCATAAATTGGTTCTAGTGGGTTATAAATGGTTCAACGCTAGGTCGCGATCGACCTATTGTTCGATGCTTCTCGAATATGCGAACAAATGCACTACATATAGTATTCTTTTATTTTAAATATCTACAAAGTTTTTCTCATATAAATAGGATAAAAACAAATTTTTAAACTTCATAAATACTTTCTGGTAAGTCATAATACGTCCAACAATAGGTAGTTTGATGCGTCTCAAAAACGCGTACAAATACACTAGATATCGTATTGTTGTATTTTTAATAGTAACAAGTTTTTCTCATATAAACAAGGTAAAATTTTGGTTTTGAAATCTCTAAACTAAAAAAAACACTCCGAAATAGCTGACCTAGTTCAAAATCCTATCAGACCTGGGGTCGACTTATATCAAAATATGTCAAATATGTAGGTCTTCCATAACATGCCAAAAAGTAGCTAACCGCTTTCTACTTGGTAGTCCGAAAATTTACGGACGATGATGCAAGTATTCCGTAAAACTGCCTTGTATTCTGCAGCTACCCCCAAAAAAAGAAGCGATAGTAAGCGATTCGGTTTGAAATGCATATCTGTCACTTTCAGATTGATAGAATGACAATACAACTGGTCAGCCACGTTTTTTGTCACTTTTGCGCGGTGCTATAAATCTGTCATTCCGCATTCGTTGGAATGTTGGGTGAATAAAGCTGAATGAGACTGACTACCTTGAAATAATTCCTGTTGGCATTCTACGATTAATTAATGTGCGCATTAATGGGTTAACATTCGAAATGAAATGGGAGTAGATTACCTTAGGTAACCTTTTAAAAATTAAAGAAATTGAAATGAAATAATATTGTAATATACGAGGTTTGTTAAAAAAAAGATGAATTTTTATTTTTGTCGAAAAATGTTTTTCCACCAATATCAATTGTGTCCCCTTTAAAGTTATCCCCCTCAGATCACTTGTGCCAGCGCTTTTTCCAATCCTCGAAGCACTTCTGATATGCGCATTTTGGTATGGCCTTGAGCTCTTCCAGCGACGCGGTCGCGGAGGGATATAAATAATATATATATATATATATATATATATATATATATATATATATATATATAAACAGGGTCGGGCACTCGATGTGTCACCAAATCAAAAGGCCATAAAT
>JAAAKG020144255.1:0-11164 GCA_010014905.2 Druon quercuslanigerum
AGTCGATCACACACTGAATTCGGGACGCATACTGTCTAGACCAGCCTATCTTTATGGCGAGTTGATGCATTCGTCTTGTGGTCCTATGATCAACCGTTGGTTTTTTTTTGCGGTTCGCATCAGCCAATGCTCTCGCTGCATTATACACAAAACAATTATTAGTCCAGTGGTCGGATTTTTCAGAAAATTGGCCACGAAGCTCTTCATCCATTTCAGCCAGATCTTTAGGCTGGGGAGAAACCTGGGTGTTGATGTTTCTCCGGGTCATAAAGCATCCCTCGTCCTCTATCGGATACTTGCCCCCGGTTGACACATATTTATTTTAAATACTTACTCGTACTATTAACACCCAGCTTGAAATCAGCCTTATAATCTTCATGTTAGGTTCTTACTCTGATCCTTCTAATCGCTTAATGGAAAAACAACTGGTCGGAATTCAAAAGCTCTGTGGCTCAGTTTCCAGTGGAGTGAAAGAGAAGAACCTTTTTTCAAGAAAAAATGTAATTTTAAATTATAAAAAATTTTTTTCCATCTATCTTACTTCAGACGTTGAGTATTGTGCAGTTACTAAAGATTCTTAACTTCATCCATATTTGTACTATCAACACCTAGCTACAAATCAGGGTTACTTTCTGGAATTAAGTTTCTGATTCTGATCCCTCTAATAGCTTAATGGAAAAGCACGTGAACGGAATTCAGAAGTTCTGTGGTTCGTTTCCTGGTTGAGTGAAATTAAAGAATCTTCTTTAAATACAAAATTTACTCTTAAATTTGAAAACATGATTTCCCATCTATTCTGATTCAGATGTTGAGCATTTTTCTGTTATTGAAAATTCTTCACTTGATCGATATTGTGGATTTGTTACCTCCATGGTTTTGGAGAGTTATCAACTATCCTTAAAGTTCCATTCGCTGAAAATTATCGTTATTTTCTTGAATAATGGTTCTGATGCTGATCCTTCTAATTAAAAGAAAAGGATCTTTTTTTAAAGAAAAAATTTAATTTTCTTTTAAAGATTCCTAACTTGATCGATATTGTGGATTTTCTGCCTTCATGGTTTTGTCGGGTTATCTACTATCGGTAAAGTAACTTTCGCTGATGATGTAACAGCTTCATTTTAAATAGTTACTTGTACCATTAACACCTACCTAGAAATCAGCGTTATTTTCTTGAATTAAGGTTCTTATTCTGATTCCTTTAATAGCTTAATTGAAAAACACCTGCGCAGAATTCAGAAGTTTTGAGGTTCGATTTCCAGTGGAGTGAACAAGAATTAACTGGTTTCAAGAAAAAATTTACCGTTAAATTTGACAAAATAATTTTTTGTCTAGCCTGATTCAGACGTTAATCATTTTTCTGTTATTGAAGATTCTTAACTTGATAGATATTGTGGATCTTATGCCTCCATGGTGTTGGGGGTTATCTACTGTCAGTAAAGTACCATTCGTTGATGACATAACAGATTCATTATAAATAATTACTTGTACCATTAACACCTGGCCAAAAATCAGCGTCACTTTCTTGAATTAAGGTTCCTATCCTGATCCCTCTAATAGCTTATTGGAAAAGCACTTAAACAGAATTCAGGAGTTCTATTGTTTCATTTCCAGTGAAGTAAAAGAGAAGGATCGTTTTTAAATAAAAAATTTACTCTTAAATTTATCAATTTTATTTTCCATCTATTCTGAATCAGACGTTAAGCATTTTTCTGTTCTTGAAGATTCTTGACATGATCGATATTGTGGATCTTCTGCCTGCATGGTTATGTAGGGTTATGTACTCTAGGTGAAGTTCCATTCGCTGATGATGTAACAGATTTATTTTAAATAATTACTTGTAACGTCAACATATACCTACAAATTGGTTTTATGTTCTTGAAATAAGGCTCCTATTCTGATGCCTCTAATAGCCTTATCGAAAAGCACCTAACCGGAAATAAGAAGTTCTGTTGTTCAGTTCCCAGTGCAGTGAAAGAGAATGATTTTTTTCAAGAAAAAATTTACTCCTAAATTTAACAACATTATTTTCCACCTAGTTTGATTCCGATGTTATGCATATTTCTGTTATTGGAGATGCTTAACTTGACGATATTGTGGATTTTCTGCCTCCATGGTTTTGGGGGGTTATCTACTGTCAGGAAAGCATCATTCGCAGATGATATAACGGATTCAGTTTACATAATTACTTGCACCATTAACACCTAGCTAAAAATCAGCGTTAATTTCGTGAATTAGGGTTCTTATTCTTATCCCTTTAATAGCTTAATGGAAAATAACCTGACTGCTATTTAGAAGTTCTTTGGTTCAATTCCCAGTTTAGGAAAGAGAAGGATCTTTTTTCAAGAAAAAATTTAATTTTAATTTTCGAAAAAAATTATTTTCCATCTAGTCTGTTTTCAGGCGTTAATCATTTTTATGTTATTGGAGGTCTTTAACTTGATCGATATTATGTATTTTCTGCCTCCATGGTTTTGGGGGGTTATCTACTATCAAGAAAGTACCGCTCGCAGATGTTATAACAGATACACTTTAGATAATTACTTGTATCATTAACACCTAGCCAAAAACCACCGTTACTTTCTTGAATTAAGATTCGTATTCTAATCCCTTTGATAGCTCAATGAGAAAATTGTTTTCCATCTAGTTTGATTTAGAAGTTAATTTTCTTTTTAATTTTCTGTGGTTCCATTTCCAGTGGAGTAAAAGATAAAGATCGTTTCTGCACAAAAAAATTTGACGATATTGTGAATCTTCCACCTTCATGGTTTTTGAGAGTCATCTGCTGTCGGTAAAGTAACGTTCGCTGATGATGTAACAGGCTCGTTTTAAATAATTACTTGTGCCATCAACATCAAGCTAAAAATTATCCTTATTTTCTTGAATTAAGGTTCTTATACTGGTCCCTCTAATAGCCAAAGGGAAAAACGCATGACAGGAAATCAGGAATTCTGTGTTTCGGTTCCCAGTGGAGTGAAAGAGAATGATTTTTTTTAAGAAAAAATTTTCTATCAAATTGGTTATCTACTGTCAGTAAAGAACCATTCGCTGATAATACAGCAGATACATTTTAAGTAATTACTTGTGCCATTAACACCATTCTAAAAATGAGCGTTATTTCCTTGAATTAAGATTGTTATTTTGGTCCCTATAATAGCTTAATAGAAAAGCATCGGAACGCAAATTAGAAGGTTTTTGGTTCGATTCTTAGTGGAATCAAAGACAATGATCTTTTTCAAGAAAAAATTTACTCTTAAACTTGACAAAATTAACTTGATGGATATTGATGATCTTCTGTTCTGTGGTTCTATTGCCAGTGAAATGAAAGAGAAGGATCTTTATTCCAGAATAACTTTAATTTTAAATTAAAAAAATTATTTTCCATCTCGTCTGATTCAGACGTCAAGCCTTTTTCTGTTATTGAAGGATCTTAACTTGATTGATATCGTGGATCTTCTGTCTCCATGGTGTAAGGAGGTTATCTACTGTCAGTAAAGTACCATTTTCTGATTATACAGTAGATACAATTTAATTAATTATTTGTACCATTCAAACCAACCTAAAAATGAGCGTTATTTTCTTGAACTAATTTTGTTATTCTGATCCTTATAATAGCTTGATGGAAAAGCATGTGAACGCAAATTAAAAGTTCTGTGGTTCAATTCCCAGTGGAATGAAAAAGAAGGATCTTTTTTCCAGAAAAAATGTAATTTTAGATTGGAAAAAATTATTTTTCATCTAGCCCGATTCAGACGTCCAACATTTTTCTGTTATTGAACAATCTTAAGTTGATCGATATTGTGGATCTTCTATCTCCATGGTTTTGGTGGGTTATCTACTGACTGTAAAGTACCATTCACTGATGATATAACATAATCATTTTAAATAATTACTTGTACCTTTAAGAACTCGCTGAAAATTAGCGTTATTTTCTTGAATTATGGTTGTTAGCCTGATCCCCGTAATAGCTTAATGAAAAACACCTGACCGGAAATCAGAATTCTGGTTTCCAATTCCCAGTGCAGTAAAAGAGAATGATCTGTTTTCAAGAAAAAATGTAATTTTATATTTGAGAAAAAGCATTTTCCATCTAGCCTGATTCGGACAGCAAGCGTTTTTTCTGTTATTGAGCAATCTTAACTTGATCGATATTGTAGATCTTCCGTCTTCATGGTTTTGGTGGGTTATGGCCTGACGGGAATTCAGAAGTTCTGTGGTTCTATTCCCAGAGAAGTGAAAGCGAATGATCTGTTCTTAAGAAAAAATGTAATTTTAGATTCAAAAAAAATTATTTTTCATCTAGCCCGATTCGGACGTCCAACATTTTTCTGTTATTGAACAATCTTAACTTGATCGCTGTTGTGGATCTTCTGTCTTCATGGCTGATGATATAGCAGATTCATTTTAAATAATTTCTTGTATCATTAAGAACTAGCAAAAAATTAGCGTTATTTTCTTGAATGAAGGTTCTTACTATGATCCCTATAAAAGCCTAATAGAAAAGCACCTGAACGGAATTCAGAAGTTCTGTGGTTTTATCGACGATGGAGTGAAAGAGAAGGATCTTTTTTAGAGAAAAACTTTAGTTTTCAATTTAAAAAAATTATGTTCCATCTACTATCATTCAGACGCTAAGCATTTTTCTGTTATTAAAGAATTTTACCTTGAACGGTATTGTGGATCTTCTGTGTCCATGGTTTTGGGTGGTTATCTACTGTCAGCAAAGACCCATTCGTTGATAATGCAGCAGATTTATTTTAAATAATTACTTGTATTATTAACAACTAGCTAAAAAGGAGAGTTATTTTCCTAAATTGAGGTTTTAATTCTGATCCCTATAATAGATTAATTGGAAAAGCACCTGGCCAGAAATCAGAAGTTCAGTAGTTCGATTTCCAACGGAGTGAAATAGAAGGATATTTTTTCTCAAAAAAAAATTTAATTTTAAATTTGAAAAAGTCATTTTTCATCTAGTCTGATTTAGACGTTAAGCATTTTTCTGTTATTGTAGTTTCTTTGCTTGTTCGATATTGTGGATTTTCTGCCTCCATAGGTTTGGAGGGTTATCAACTGTCGATAAAGTACCATACGCTGATGATATAAGAGATTCATTATACACAGATATAACATATATCACATAGTCCTGCGAACAAATAGTATTTTACAGAAGAATATTTTACAGAATTATGTGTTATTTTATGCTGCAACCTAAGGTGCGTGATATTTACAAATATACATTAAAAACACTTAACTTACCATATAAACGAATATTATTTTCCACTTCGCCTAGAGAGTTTTTCGCTCTACAAGTATAAGAGCCTATGTCTTTTCTTTGCAAATCTCGAATACTTAAAGTCATTTGAACCTCAAATGGTGATTTGTTTACAGTTTGAACATCATGCCTTGTATCGGAAATTATAATTGATCCTAAGAGAAAACAGAAAATATTTATAAATGATTAAAACGATGAGTAGGAATTCATAAAGTACCGTTCAAAAAATACTGAACGCCTTTAGAAGAGAAGGAGAAATACACAGCTAGCAGACTACTGCATTTGAGCAGCCAAAGAGTGCAGGCTGTCAGACTGGCTCTCTCCTTATCGACCAGGAGTGGATTGTTTGAGTCACAGCCAAAGATAAGGCTGTTGTCAATTTTGAATTAAGAAGAATAACATACAAATAAAATTGCGTAAAAGAATATTAAAATATGTTTTTAAGATACCATCTGCAAATAAACCAATTTTATCGATATACTAAATTATCACTCTAAGAAAATTTGTCAATTTACCAAGCTCGACATTATAGCTGGATACTTTGCAAATTTGTTTCCAAATGTACAAAAGGACCCCGTACTAAATACATTGGAAATGGCTCTTCGTGAAAATGGCTTAAACGCTGCCATTTGGCACATGTTTTCATGCTGAACAAAATATGTTAATGCCAAAACTTAATCCTTTGCGCTGTTTTGACGCTACAGAGCATTAAAGGTTGATAGTAAACCATTTAAGTACACACACCAAGCATAAGGAAGATACACATAATGCATGTAACTACTTGTATGTACATGAGTTTGAAAAGTTAGAGGGTGTGGAGATGCAAGCCTGAGTGACTGGTTACTGAGTGCCTGAGTGACTGAGTGATTGAGTGGCTGAGTAACAGAGAAAAGGAGAGAGCAAATGAGTAAGTGTATCATGTAAATAGTGAAAATAATGAAGTTAGTAAGGGCGAGTGTGAGGGCGAGGGTGAGTGAGTGATTAGTTGAGGGAGTTATTACATGAGTGGAAAACAGTGAGTATATTTTTACGTCTTTGTGAAAAGAGCTGCAAAGAATGCGAACTCACCGTTTTATTGGTCTCTTAATGGTGATGCTCATTTGTGTCATTAATAATGTTCATTAACCTGCTTTCCGGATACTTAACGTTTGGTATAACGTAACCATAGGGTGTAGGCGACATGTGCACATGTACCCAAGGTCCTAGCTCTTGATTGACAGGTACAGTAGCAACCACTGCTTATATTCTCCTCTTCTATTTCTTCTTTATCGTGTACACGATATGAAGTAAAGACGTGATGCGTCGTTCCACGGCGAAATCGAGAATACTGTTTCAATCTTATCAGCCCAGGGAGGTTCGTGTTCATATCAACTTCAATTTCTTCTCCACCATCTCTATCTAGTTTATCTTGGATGTATGAAGGAGTAAGATTCGCCTGATCAATACTAATGGTAAGATCTCGTAAATATTGTAAATCAAGAATAGGAAAATCAGGAGCCACATTTTGTCGAAGTCGAACCCATTGAGCGCGTCTCGTGCGTAGACTGTCAACCTCTACAATAGTTTGTAATACGTTTTGAGTTTGGCTTTTCCGAATGATTTCTCTTACGTGATTAACTGTTGTGCCTTCCATAAATATTGGTGGGTGGAATCTATTGATGATTGCGGCAGCGATTGAATAAAATTCGTGAATGTGATATAGATGAGGCATAATAATTTTTCCTTCAAATAATTTGAATATGGAGCGGAAATGTCCATTCCTAGCCTCAACGATCCATTGATTCTTCGTGACCATCCGAGACATATTAGCTTCTTCAGCAGATAATTGCTGTCGTCCATCCTGGATCAATGCCGGCATTTAGCAAGTGATTCCAACGCGCTCTAGCCATGGGCACACTTAGATGAAATAGGACGTCTTCTTTATTTAACATTTCGAGGTAAACAGTTATGTCTATTATGCACTGAATAAGTAATACACGATAGCGAATCGAGGACAGATAAAATGTTATGCACCTAACGTAGAAAACACCTCATAAAAATGCCTTTAATCACCGTTCACTGAAAAAACAGGTAGTAGGGCCAAAAACTTGAATTAGTCAAATATGCGACTAGTACTCCATTGCTTAGCGCAATTAATTTTTTTGTTGATATTACTGCCGTTTAGGTTATTTTGTCGTTCAAGTGATCTGCTGAGTTGAACAATAAATCTAGATTATGTAGTAATAATAGTTGCACATTAGATAATGCTTTGTCAACCTTTGATGCCCTGTAGCGTCAAAACGGCGTACAGGATTAAGTTTTGGAAATATCCCATTTTGTTCAGCATGAAAAGATGTGCCAAATGGCAAAGTTTGAGCCAATTTCACGAAGAGCCATTTTCTGTGTATTTAGTACGGGGTCCTTTACTGAGTTTCGTAATTCTGAGATTTCAAAATTAAGCAATTTTCAATACAATTATTTATATTATTATTATTATTAGAATTATTAACAAATAACTTTCTTTCACGTGACGTTTTGAACGAATAGTTTAAAACAATGAGATGTAAATTGTTACGACATTAACATTCAGATAATTAAAGAAAATCCGTACTCAGATCTTATGGCCTCTTTTCAGTAAAGAAGAGGGCAAACTCCGGTTATCACTTTAGAACCCTAAACCCCTCTTACTTTGTCACAAAGGACCACCCACCATTTGTCTATCTTCATTTTCAGCGAGCGACTAACCGCCGCTACTCCTGTCCCTCTTTTCCCCAGATTTGCCTTAACTTTTAGTAGTACCCAGTAAATATTTAACATATCTTCCTACCTCAGAAACTTTACTAAATAAGTTTGTTTACTATTGCGCCTGTTGTGCGCTCAATAAACAACTCGGTGACGAACACACGAGAAGTTCTGTTGGGATGCCTCATCAAAGAGCATGGCGGTATCCATCTTTCAAAGTACTAACTAATTGATTAAAAAAAATTATTAATAATTAATAATGAAAAAATTAATTAATTTTCATTATCTTTAAACAAAGGCAGTAAAGAGGTAGGTAGCAAAGAACGTATCATGATAAATTCAGAGTGGTAGGATTCACAGCTGGAAAAATTATAACACAGAACTTCATTAAAATACAAAATAACTATATTGCACTCTGAGATAGCAATAATGTTTGCACTATGGATAAATCTTTTGAAAACAGTATTTCACTGATCGCGATTTTAACTACGGATTATGAGGTACACAGTTATTCACTCATACGCCATTAGTAAATTATCTGTTCGGAAAGAAGCCGCGCAAACGCCGTTCCAATTAGTGAGCTTAGGTCATGTAAGTAATTGAAGAAAAGGCGGTAAACCCGTACACAGTTCGATGATACAAATATACTGATTTCGGTACCTAAAATAGCAGTAAGGCCAGTTTATTTAAAACACTTGTATAGATACTTTTGGATGCATGAGGAAGGAAGAGAGGTATATGTGTTGGATAAAAGAAACAGCATGGAGAGAGAAGGAAGGAGGGGAGGAGAGAATAAGAGAGTCAAGGTTGAACGGGAACTATGTGTGTATTATGCCAAGGGAGAGAACGTAATATTTGTGTGTAAAAGGAAAGCAAGGTCGTCAGGAACTTGTAGCGAGAATAAGATACGGATGCATAGAACATTATAATAGGTTCTGGCACTCTGGAGAGAAGAGGATGTGTGAATTGTGCGAAAAGGGTGATGTAAAAGTGGAGCACTGGTTAGAGGAGTGTGAAGAGGTGGAAAGGAGTGGGATAAGCATGGAGGTATTCTTGCATGAAAGGGCGGAAAAAGGACAGTTGCACAGGTGAAGGGGATGTTGGGTACGACGTAGAAGAGGGATAAGACAAGATTGTATATAGGAGAGGAAGTAGTTGTAAGAAAATTATACATATTGTAAATTGTAGATAGGGATTAGCCACAGAGACAATGGGTGACAATGAGAAGCAATGTAAAAAAGTATCGAGATGGGTGCGACGCGAGGCGAAGCGAGTAAGACAAGGTCATAAAAGGGAGCGGCTTAGAGATAATGTGTGGAGGGATGTTAGTTTTGAAGCGGTAGTTGTAAGGAAATTCTGTAAAAATGATAGTGTATGCAAGTCAGTTTTTTAGACCAGTAGGCTTAAAAATAAACGTATCTATATCTAACTTTAGATGCCTTAGATGCTTTGTGCAAAGAAGATACACAAGACTCTGGAAGCAAATCATGTGAGTTTGCTGCCGATTTGCTTAAGGTGATTCCTGTCAAGTTGACAATGGAATTCAGTTTCTTTCTTTTGATCTCTGCAAACTGGATTGAGTTACCAATAGGAAAGATATCGACAACGTATATGATTTTCGCCAATAATTTCGAACCCAATAGAAATAGTTGTTCATCACTTGCCAGCTGATCAAAGGTGCGGATAGTTAAGAGTGATATATTAGTGCCATATTAGACAATATTAAGGCAGTAATCTTGTAGTTCCTGATTTATCTCTGATCTCCAAACTATTCTCTAAACCTCACAGTCCAGTTCATCCATATCTATTTGACGAAACACTCTAACGATATCGGCTGTGAACATGTACTGGAAGAGTCTCTAACATATCAACATTAAGCAGATGTCTTTTTGAAGTTTCTGTCCTGAGTGCATTCATTCTATCAACGATATACCTGAATTAAAGCGGAAAGATACATTGAATACTACTATGATTATTGCAGACGGATCGTTTTTTAAATATCACACGATGAGGAAAATGGATATCATTTATCACGTGAATATATTATTTGTTCATCAGTCAAATATGATTCAACAAAAAGTTTTCTGACATGAACTTGTAGCAGGCTTTTCTGGCTTACGGATCTCTTTCAAAACTTTTCTCGTTTCAAAGAAAGACCAGCACTGCTATGCAACGAGACGTTCCCGAGTCATTTGAAGACACTGTTGAGTGCAGTCGTACTACATATTGACCTAAGGTGTTCTTATAGGGGAAATCTTTTAATAAGAGTTCACAATCTCGCTTTTTCTGCGCCAAGAAGGCTCTTTTTGGAATTTTCAAGCAACACGATCTTGATGATCCAAATGATGAAAAAACATAAACTAACAAAAATATGCGTTCAATACAGTAGGACTGTTGAAAGGACCTTTTTTACTCTCCTCAAAAAAAAGACCAAAGAAATCAACACCTACCAAACAGTTGACGCTTACTTGATGATGATAGTCTGGATCAGCGAGCTTAAAGTCTCTCCAGTGTAGAAAGTCCTGAAACACAAATCTCTGTTTCGCAATAAGGTGCTTAAAGCGTTTCATAAATAAAGCTTGCATAAGAAGTTTGAACTTAACCAAAACTGAGTTTCTTTTAAAAGAAATCAGTTTTATATAAACTGTTACAAATATGCGCTTTGTATTTCACTGGTCACTCTGTACTTTCTAAATCCGGGCTTTCAGGAGTGAGAATTCGAGGTAGATGAGATTTTATGCATTTTGCTCAACCCTGACATTGAAATCAAGCCCAGAATAATCCTGTTGTAAACGAATTCAAGACTTAGTATGCCGCAATCACCTTCACGGCGTGAGATGTAGAGTCGCGGAACAAAAGACTTAAGGTGCATGACATATCCTAAATTCGAGGAGTTCAAGATCTTTGGGCATGCCATTAGGTTTTCCTCGCTCCAAATAAACCTTAGCACATTTTTCTACCCCAAAATCCATTCCAATATTCTTAGAGTTCTCCTTCAAAATCCCTAGACCTAGGTGTAGTCGCTCTATATTTTTAGCATATATCGTGCGATCGTCCACGTAAAATAAATTAGTGACATTATGTTATCGGTTTTCGTGTTTGCCGAAAAAGTACCCTTTAGAATAGCGAAGTGCAAGAGACAGTGGCAATATTGTGAGGAAAAAGGGGAGTTTA
>JAAAKG020144256.1:0-11164 GCA_010014905.2 Druon quercuslanigerum
AAAATGTTAAAAAATTGAATTTTTAACTAAATATCTGAACTTTTAACCGAATAGTTTGAATCTTCAACTAAAAAGATAAATTCTGAACCAAAAGCTTTAATTTTTTATTACTAATATAAATTTTCAGTTAAAAGAATTGATTTTTACCCAAAATTAAAACAAAATTTGTAACAAAGCTGTTAAATTTTCTATCAAAGAGATACATGTCGAATAAAAAAATGAATTTTCAATAAAGTTGTTCAACTTTGAACAAAGTAGTAGATTTTTGGCTAAAACAGATTACTTTTTAACAAAAATATTTCAATTTTCAAGCAAATTGTATAGTAATAGTTTCAATTTTCAGTTAAAAGAATTGATTTTTAACCAAAAATGAAAAAAAAATAAAATGGGTAAATTTTCTACCAGAGGCGCATGTGCAATTAAAAAAAAATTTAATGATTTCACATGAAACGAAAATCAAATTCTAAACTTCGCGCGACTGCACATGCGCATTGCCTTTTCCCGTATTTTGCCGTCTGCTAATCGTAAAAAGGGAATGAAGAGATTTGTTTATATTTATTATTAACTAGGTTGACAATTATCATCAGGCGATCATGTTTTCAGGGATCTTATCCTCTCTCTCAAGGTAAGTAAACTACTTTCTATTTTCAGCTTCACATTTTGCTAGCGTCTTAATTTTTAGATCTTGCAACATAACCTATAAAAGGTCAACATTTTCAGTTTCAATTATATATCGATTTGCTTGTTAAAGTATACATTTTTTATAATAATATATGATTATAGCCCGAAATTGCACATTAAATTTAGCCTCTATCATTTATAAGTCGTATTTTTTACATGCAAAATTGACAAGTTCGCTTTTAGGTTATGATTCTCAATATTTGCTTCCGTAATAAGATTATATTTATTTTTTGTAATTATTTTATTACTCTCCTCTTTTCCACTGAAATAATTTTAAATGATAAATGTATAAATGTTGAAGAATTTAATTTGAGAGACTGTTAAAGACATTCTGAAGAATTTCCCTTACTTTTATTTATAAGAGTGGATACGAAGTGACTACTACGAATTTGTTTAATTAATTTGTTCTACTAAACTAACTAACAATTGAAGAGATTTTAATATATATTTTAGAAAAGTACTTTTTGTTGTGAAAGTGTATAGTCTTCATATTTTTGATAGATTATCGATTGGAAATGTAGCAGGAACAACAAGGAATTTTACGACCAATACTCTTCCTCTTTATTTTAAGGCAACGGAACCTCTTTGGTAAGATTTTTATCTTATTTCTACTATTGTTATTGTATTATCGAATAATATTTCATTCTTAAAAAACTATGGTTTTTCGTTTCGTATTTCTTGCAAATATTTCAAAATTGTGAATTTTTATTTTAATAGATGAATTTTCCACAAAATATTTAAATTTTCAAACCAAAAATAGTTGAATTTTCATCCCATTAACACGAATTTTTCTACCAAAAAATGTACTTTCTTGTTTCGCGGTCAAAATGCTTATATAATTGATTACAATCTGTAAAATACGTTAGTTTTTTTAAAAATAATTTTTAGATTATTCAATTTTTTAAGGAAATTTTATAAACTTAAAAAAAAATCTGTCCAAGTTTGATTTCAAAAGTGTTTTAAATAATCAGTTTAATTTTTTTTTAATTATGGTATAATTTAGTTTACAATGCGTGATTGTAAAATTTTGCACTTACAAATTTTCCTTGATGGATTGTAATTTTAAGCGTACATTTTTCATTTAAAGAATTTTCAAATGTTGTTTTAAATAATTTAAAGAAAATAAAAATCAGTAGTGTTTGAAATCCATAATTTTTGATAAAAAACCTTTTCAGTTGATCAAATATGAATATAAATTATAATGATTTATAAAATTGGACTATACATTGAATATTAACAAGTGACTAATAATTGATTTTACAAGACGATTCGCCTTATTGAAACTTTATAAACTATTTTTAATTTCAAAATAACTTCAAAATAATTTATTCATAATTAAAGAATTTTATTAAAGTTAAGATATGATTTTAGTGTAAAATTTGAAAATTTGAAATTTTTTATCAAGAAAAGTAACAATGACTTAATATTTAGAAATATTTAAATGTTCCTATAAAATCAGTAATTATAAATCAATTAGTTAAATCTAAAATAATAGTCTTTGAAGGTAACAATTTTATTTGTTTTATTTGAACAAATCTAATTTATGATTAGAATTATTGAATTTTGATGAAGAAAAAATTTAGAAGCTTTTTAAGAATTATAAAAACTTTCAAAAGAATAAAAAACATTTTCTTAAGGTTCCTAGAGAAATTAAAAATGACTTTTTATTTTAAAAAATTTATTTTAAGACAATATTTAAAAAGATTTACATTTTTTTTAAATTCCAATATTTTTACAAGACGTTTAAAAGTTCTGAAAAAATTTCATTTAAAATTTGAATAAATTGAACTATTGAACTATTTTGTTGAAAACTCATCTTTTTGGTTTAAAAATTCAAATATCTGCCTAGACAATTCAATTCTTATTTAGAATTCATATTTTCATGTTCAAAAGACAAACTACATTTTTTTTTGGTCAAACTTTGACTTTTTAATGTAAAAACTTACCTATTTTAGTAAAAACTGCATCTTTCTGGAATAAAAAATGCAATTGTTTGGTTTAAAATTCAACAGTTTTGTTAAAATCACACTTTTTGGCTAAAAATTCAACTGCATTGTTAAAAATTCGTCTTTTTGGTTTGCAAATTTAAGTATCTTTCAAGAAAATTTACTTTTTTAAAACTCATATTTCGATGTTGGAAAGTGAAACTGAAAACTTGTTTGTATGAAAATTTAACTATTTTTGAAAATTTGTTTTCTTGAGTTGCAACTTCAACTATTTTCGTATAAAATTTTCTTTTTGATTAAAATTTATATTTTGAAAGTAAAAAGTGAACTGGAAACTTTTTTTGGATGAAAAAACTATTTTTCTAAAATTGGTCTTTTTATTTCAAAAATGATCTATTTTACTTGAAATGGCATTTTTCTTGGGCAAAAATGCAACTGTTTGGGTGAAAAATTTACCAATTTTGTTAGAAATTGATACTTTTTGATTAAAAATTTAACTCTTTTGCTGAAAATACTTATTTTTGGTTTGAAAAGTCAAACTGAAACCTTTCTTTAAATGAAAATTTGACTTTATAATTTAAAAACTTATCCATTTTAGTCTAAATGCATTATTTTTTTTTTGATAAAACTGCAAGAGTTTTTTTGAAAATTCAAGAATTTAGTTAAAAATTCACCCTTTTTTGGATTTACTTTTTAATTAAAAATCATATTTTTGTGTTGAAAAGTCAGCTGAAATCTTTTTCTGAAGAAAATTTAACTTTTTTGTAAATTTATTTATTTAATTTATAAATTTATCAGTTTTAGTAGAAATTTCACCTTTGACGATTCAAATGTTTGCTTGAAAAATGAGTTTTTTAATTGAACATTTATTTTTGTACGAAAATTTCGTTTTAGGTTGCAAATTTAATTACTTTATTTCAGACTTCACACCCTTATATATCCCTCTTTTTCTCTATTTAACGAATCACTGTTTTTTCTCATGTTTTCAAGAAATTTTGTATGTTTCTCGATTTTTGGTTTAAATTTTTGTTTCGGTTAAAAATTCGACTATTTGGTTGAAAATTTGATTATTTTGTTGAAATTGCAACAATTTTACTAAGAACTTATTTTCTTTGGTAAAAAGTCCAACAGCTTTATTGAAAGTTGTACTGCTTTGTAAAAAATGTATCTATTTAGTGAAAAATTCGTGTTTTTTAGTAGAAAATTAATCTTCTCAGTTAAAATTTCATCTTTTTAGTTGCAAATTCATTTTTTTGACTCAAATTTTAACCATTTCGTGGAATATTCATTTTTCTATTGCATTCAGTTGTTTTTGTTTAAAATAAAAACCATTTTTGGTTCAAATATTTTTTGAAAATTCAACTAAATGCCATTAGGTATATAACTAAACTATTTTGTGGAAAATTCCTGCATTTTGTTTAAAATTAGTTTTTTTTAGTAGAAAATGAATGTTATTTTTTGAAAAATCATCATTTCGGTTAAGGATTCAACTATTTTGTTCAAACTTTATGTTTTTTATTTGAATTAAAAACTAAAAAAACACGAATTTTGAACAAATTAGTTGAATCTTCAACCGGAATTAAATAAATAAAAAATGAATTTTCTACCAGTTAAATTGAACCAGAAAAGACGAATTTTTACAAAATAGTTGAATCTAAAGCCAAAAAGATGAATTAAAAAAAGAGATTAATTTTCTACTCGGAAAGGGCAATTTTTTTTAACAAAACAGATTAATTTTCCACAAAAAAAGTTGAACTTGCAAATCGACATTATAAATTTATAACAGAAAACTTAATTTTATATGAACTAGTTAATTTTTCAAATAAATAGTATAATTTTTAACCATATAGGCCATTTGTCAGTAAGTAGATGAATTTTCAACCAAATAGTAAAACAAAATAATTGAATTTTAACCCGAAAGGAAGAATTTTTAATAAAAAGGTTATTTTTCAAATATTTGCTTTAGTTTTCTATCAATCTGTTGAATTTTCAAGTCAAAAATACGAATTTGCTACTATTCTTTTTTTTGTTCAGAAAATTAATCTTTGTTTTTGAAAAATTATAATTTCGGTTGAGGATTCAACTACTTTGTTAAAAATCGTTTTTTTTAGTTGAAATAAACCAGTCGAAACTTAGTCTTTTGTTTGGAAATTAATTTTAAATCTAAAAATGCACCGAAATATTCCATTTTTAGTTAAAACTTATATTTTTGATTGGATAATTCATCTCTTTTCATAAAAAATTATATTCTTTGTCTTCGTTACTTTTGTGGGACAGGATAATAATCTTATTTTATTTGTTTCAAATGTTTCTTAAGAGTGTAAGTTATTATGGAAAAATGTGAAACAAGTTAAGAAAAAATGATTATTAGCCAGAAAAATAAGTTAAAAAGTTCCAATGAATTATTTACAATGATGGTAATGTAAAAGGGGATAATTCTATATGTATTAATATTTAATATGTTACATATTATTTTAAAAGTTTGCAATTTTCTTTAAAAAATAAAGGGCCGAACCTATGAAGAGGAAAAGGAGACTCGATCCTCAGATTTTAAAACGCAGAGTTGAGAGGAGAAAGAAAAAGATAGAAAGAGCGATTAAAAGATTGACAAAAATCGCCAAAACGCCGAAACCGATTTTGGAAATGGAAATACCACCAGTGATTTATAAGGACAAAAAGTAAGAAGCTGATAATACTAAATTTAGAAGATAAGAAAGAATAAAAAAATTGATTAATATTGAACAAAAGGGAACTTTCCAAAAAATAAAAGTCACGTCTAATTATATTGGATTAAACAAGAATTTTAAGAAGAAGAATTGGGAAAATAAAATAATGTAGAATACTTTTTTCGATTTGGAATTTATTTTCTAACATTAAAATTACGAACAATTTAAAAATACACGATTAAACAAAGTTTTGAGTATTAAGAGTTTATCAAATTTTTGAAACGATAATTAATAAATTTGAATTGAAAGCGCTTCAAATTTAAAAATATATATTGAACGATTTTGAATTGACAACGATACAAATCAGAAAATTTTAGATTAGGTAAAATTTTTAAAAAGTGAAATATTTTGTATGGAATAGCAAGAAGTTAAACGTATAATTTATAAGTAAAAGCGTTTAACATTGAATCGTCTTAAATTAAAGATTTTTGAAATTAAAATATTTTAAAAGGAATCAAAATTGAAAAATTGTTGACTAAAATTTTTAAAATTTGACAAGTGCATTAGAAAGGAGTTGAAATTTTATAATTTTTAATTCGAAGTGGACAAAAGTTGAATAGTTTTATTATTGATTGAAATCTCTCAAAGTTGAATGAGTTCAAATTAAAATTTCGAAAATAGAAAAATTTCAATATGTTCAAAATAAAATAATTAAACATTACAAAACTTTTAAATTATATTTTTTAATTCAAAGCGGATGAAGTTCAAAAATTTTTAATTGATATTACATAAAAAACTTATAATGTAATATTAAAATTGATTACACACATTTTTTCACATGCAAAAAATTCACCGCCATTTCCGCCAAATATTTTTAATTTTAAATGATTCATTTGTTTAAATATTTTTTTAAAAGTCGAGAAAGTTTAAGATGTTACATTGCAAATTTAAAAAAAGGAATGCAAAAAAGATTGCTGTAATTCTAATTTTTCAAACTGCACATTTGTAAGCGTTACCATTCGAAATTGTCTTTTTTAGTTGATTTTAAAATGTTCAATATCCTGGAACATTTTTAATTAAAAAAGAGTTCAATTTTTAATGCCTGTTGCTCAAATCTTCTTCTGTTTAAGGCTTCAATTTGACGAAATTTTTTAATTACAAATCCCTTAAACTGCAAATGAAAATTTAAACTGAAACTAAACAATTTACAATATTTAAATCTTAAATTCCCAACAGAAAATTGCCGATTTATAAAACAGCTGAACTAGAAACTTACCGAATTGAAACGATTTCAAGTTTGTTCATAAATATTTATCTGAATTTAAAATAACTATAATTTTAAAAACATATTTCTGGGTGAACATTTTGTACGATCATTGTTATTTTACATTAAAAAACAGTTTTACAAAGTTTAAACATTACAAATAATTTTTTTATAAAAGTATTTGATTATTGTAATTGTAATAAAGAAATAATCTTTATGCAAAATAATTTATTGTTTTAATTTGTGAAATTTATATTTCGTATATTTTGTATTTCGGCAATTTTCTGTCAAGAATTTTCCAATTCGGGAATTTTATTATACGGAAATTTTATTATTCGGGAATTTTATTATTCGGAAATCTTATTGTTCCGGAATTTTCCAGTTCGGGAATTTTATTATACCCTAATTTTATGCTCGAAGCTTCCAATTTGTTAATTTTATAAAATATTCGTTAATTTTATTAATCTCTCATTGTTTAATTGGAGAATGTTCCAATTCGGGATTTTCATTATACGCAAATTTTATTTTTCGGAAATTTCCAATTCGGTAATATAAACTAATCGGAAATTTTATTATTTGCAAATTGCATTATTTGGGCATTTCATTATTCTGGTATTTTATTATTTGGGAGTTTTATTATTCGAGAATTTTTTTATTCTGGAATTTTATTGTTTGCAAATGTTATTATTGGGAAATTTCCAATTCGATAATATTATAAACTATTCGGGAAGTTTTCAATTCGGGAATTTTCTTATTCAAGAACTTCCCAATTCGGAAATATTATTATTATAAAATTTTGTTATTCTGTAATCTTATTGTTCGTAAATTTTCCAGTTCGGGAATTTTATTATACGCAAATTTTATTTTTCAGAACTTTCCAATTTGGTAATATTATAAATTGGGCTGGAATTTTATTACTAGCTAATTCTATTATTCGAGAATTTTCCAGTTTGGTAATTTTATTATTCGTAATTTTTACTATTCGAGACTTTTATTGTTCGGGAATTTTCCAGTTCGGGAATCTTATGCGAAAATTTTATTTTTTGGAAATTTCCAATTCGAGAATATTATTATTTGAAAATTTTGTTATTCGGGAATCTTATTGTTCGGGGATTTTATTATGTAGTCACATTCTTTTCCAGAAATTTCCAATTCGGTAATAAACTATTCGGGCAATTTATTATTCGCTAATTGCACTATTCGAGAATTTTCTAATTCGGGAAGTTTATTATTCGGCAATTTCATTATTCGGAAATTTTATGATTCGAAAATTTTGTTATTCTGGAATCTTATTATTTGGGAATTTTTCAGTTCAGGAATTTTATCATAGGCAAATTTTATTTTTCGGAAATTTCTAATTCGGTAATATTATAGAATATTCGAGATTTTTATCATTCGGGAAGTTACCCATTTGGGAATTTTATTATTCGCTAATGGTATTCGATAATTTTCCAATTCAGGATTTTATTTGTGTCAAATTTTATTATTCGGGAATTTCATTATTCGGGAATTTCATTATTCTGGAATTTTATTATTTAGGAATTTTATTAACTGAGAATTTTATAATACAGGAATTTTATTATTCGAGAATCTTCTTGTTCGGAAATTTTATTATATGCAAATTTTATTATTCGCGATATTTCTAATTCGGTAATATTATAAATTATGCGCGAATTTTATTATTTGCAAATTTTATTATTTGAGAATCTTATTGTTCGGTAATTTTCCAGTTCGGGAGTTTTATTATACGCAAATTTTATTTTTGGAAATTTCCCATTGGGTAATATTATAAACTATTCGGGAATTTTATTATTCGCTAATTTTATTATTTGGTAATTTCATTATTCGGGAAATTTATTATTTGAAAATTTTGTTATTTTGGAATCTTATTGTTTGGGAATTTTTCAGTTCAGGAATTTTATCACACGCGAATTGTATTTTTCGAAAATTTTTGATTCGATAATATTATTTGCCAATTTGGGAATTTTATTATTCGCTAAAAGTATTCGAGAATTTTATTAATTGAGAATTTTATAATACAGTAATTTTATTATCCGAGAATATTATTGTTCGGGAATTTTATTATATGAACATTTTATTATTCGAGAATTTTCAAATTCGGTTATTTTCTTATTTGAAAATTTTATTATTCGGGATATTTCTAATACGGTAATATTATAAATTATGTGCGAATTTTATTATTTTCAAATTTTATTATTTGGGAATCTTATTGTTCGGTAATTTTCCAGTTCGGGAATGTTATTATTCGCTGATTTTATTATTTGGTAATTTCATTATTCGGGAAATTTATTATTTGAAAATTTTGTTATTCTGGAATCTTATTGTTTGGGAATTTTTCAGTTCAGGAATTTTATCATACGGAAATTTTATTTTTCGGAAATTTTTAATTCAGTAATATTATAAAATATTCGAGATTTTTATCATCCGGGAAGGTACCAATTTGGGAATTTTATTATTCGCTAATGGTATTCGAGAATTTTCCAATTCAGGATTTTCATTTGTTGCAAATTTTATTTTTCGGGAATTTCATTATTCTGGAATTTTATTATTTGGGAATTTGATTATTTGAGTATTTTATAATACAGTAATTTTATTATTCGAGAATCGTATTGTTCGGAAATTTTATTATATGCAAATTTTATTATTTGGGATATTTCTAATTCGGTAATATTATAAATTATGCTTATCTTATTTTTCGGTAATTTTCCAGTTCAAGAATTTTATCATACGCAAATTTTATTTTTTGGAAATTCCCCATTGTGTAATATTATAAACTATTCGGGAACTTTATTATTCGGTAATTTCATTATTCGGGAATTTTATTTTTTCAAAATTTTGTTTTTTGGGAATCTTATTGTTCGGGAATTTTTCATTTCTTGAATTTTATTATGTTGGCACATTTTTACCTAAAATTTCCAATTCGGTAATATAATAAACTATTCGGGAAATTTTCAATTCGGTAATATTATAAACTATTCAGGAATTTTATTATTCGCTAATTGCACTATTCTAGAATTTTCTAATTAGGGAAGTTTATTATTCGGTAATTTTTTTTATTCTGGAATCTTATTGTTAGGGAATTTTTTCAGTTCAGGGATTTTATCATACGCAAATTTTATTTTTCGAAATTTTTGATTCTGTAATATTATTTGTCAATTTGAGAATTTTATTATTCGCTAAAAGTATTCGAGAATTTTACAATTCAGGAATTTTATCTGTTTCAAATTTTATTATTCGGGAATTTTATTATTCGGGATTTTTAATATTTGGGAATTTTATTATTTGAGAATTTTATAATACAGTAATTTTATCATCCGAGAATATTATTGTTCGGGAATTTTATTATATGCAAATTTTATTATTCGGGATATTTCTAATTCGGTAATATTATAAATTATGCGCGAATTATATTATTGCCTAATTCTATTATTCGAAAATTTACAAATTCGGTAATTTTATTATTCGCAAATTTTATTATTCGAGAATCTTATTGTCCGGGAATTTTCCAGTTCGGGAATTTTATTATCGCAAATTTTATTTTTTGGAAATTTCCCATTGGGTAATATTATAAGCTATTCGGGAATTTTATTATTCCCTAATTTTATTAGTTGGTAATTTCATTATTCGGGAAATTTATTATTTGAAAATTTTGTTTTTCGGGAATCTTATTGTTCGGGAATTTTTCATTTCGTGATTTTTATTATGTTGGCACATTTTTACCTAAAATTTCCAATTCGGCAATATAATAAACTATTCGGGAAATTTTCAATTCGGTAATATTATAAACTATTCGGGAATTTTATTATTCGCTAATTGCACTTTTCGAGAATTTTCTAATTAGGGAAGTTTATTATTCGGTAATTTTCGTTATTCTGGATTCTTATTGTTTGGGATTTTTTCAGTTCAGGAATTTTATCATACGCAAATTTTATTTTTCGAAAATTTTTGATTCGGTAATACTATTTCCCAATTTAGGAATTTTATTATTCGCTAAAAGTATTCGAGAATTTTCCAATTCAGGAAGTTTATTTGTTTCAAATTTTATTATTCGGGAATTTCTTTATTCGGGATTTTTAATATTTGGGAATTTTATTATTTGAGATTTTTATAGTACAGTAATTTTCTTATTCGAGAATCTTATTGTTCGTGAATTTTATTATATGCAAATTTTATTATTCGGGATATTTCTAATTAGGTAATATTATAAACTTTTCGGGAAATTTATTATTCGCTAATTGCACTATTCGAGAATTTTCTAATTCGGGAAGTTTATTATTCGGTAATTTCATTATTCGGAAATTTTATAATTCGAAAATTTTGTTATTCTGGAATCTTATTGCTTAGGAATTTTTCAGTTCAGGAATTTTATCATACGCAAATTTTATTTTTCGAAAATTTCTAATTCGGTAATATTATAAAATATTCGAGATTTTTATCATTCGGTAAGTTACCAGTTTGGGAATTTTATTATTCGCTAATTGTATTTTTCAAAAAATTTTGATTTGGTAATATTATTTGCCAATTTGGGAATTTTATTATTCGCTAAAAGTATTCGAGAATTTTCCAATTCAGGAATTTTATGTGTT